>JAGVSP010000799.1:0-122311 GCA_022494985.1 Micrasema minimum
AATAACCATCACGCCATTTTCCCGAAGGGGTAGGCAGAGAGGATAGAACGCCACACCACTCTGTCCTGGCATACTTCTCTTGCTTCCTCCACATTCATACATCTTCTCATGCACGCACGTAGATTATTCCGACTTCTTACATGCCCACTTTCAAGCACTTGTTTTACTTGATCATGCCATGTCTTTCTCGGCCTTCCTCGACTTCTACACCCAGGCACAGTCGCATCATATATTTTTTTAGCCGTTTTTTCATCGTCCATTCGCTCTACATGACCGAACCAACGTAAAAGACCTTTTTTGATTTGGTCGATAATGCTTATCTCAGCCTTGCATTCTGCTCTGATTTCAACATTAGTGCACCTATCATACATAGTTTTACCACACATTTGCCTGAGAGTTCGCATTTCAACTGCATTTAATCTTCTTTCATCCTTATTTTTCCAACTCCGTACTTCGCTTCCATACATAAGGGTTGGTACCAGAACTCCATTTGTTTTTAATAATAAAAATTTAGAATCGCTGATGAATATCGTTTGAAGCTTGTTAATATTCTGACTAGACACATCTAAGAACACTTCTCGTGATTTTGTATTCTCACTTCTGCAAGTTGATTTAAATACAAGTTTGTTCAGCAAGATACGACCATGTGTTAATATGCAATCCTTGTATCGTCCAAGGAATTATTAGCTCCCTTTGAAGAGAAGGCTTAATATTGTTTACCACTCGCCGTGATCCTCGGGTGAAAAAAATAAGGTGGTAATTGGTCCCAGCGGGAAACGATTAGGACTTCGAGTCCCAATACAAGGACGTACTAAAATATTATTAATTTACTCCGAAAAGCCTTGGAAACTCGTCTTCAAATAGTTTCTATTTAACTTTATGTTTGTGGTTGCGTTACGAAAATAGCTGTTGAAATTATTTAGTTTTGTTGGGTTATTTCGAAATTTCTAACGCTTACTGAAAAAACTACAAGAAGTATTTATTTTCTTAAATCAAATATTTTCTCAAATTCTCTACTCAAAACCGCCACACAATTCTATTTTTACGCATCAAAACGATTTTTCTTTCTTTGCTATTTACTATTGGTATCTTTGAATTTTCTTTCCATAAACTTATTATATATTTGTTCCGTTTATTGAATGTAAATAAGATTCCAAAGAGTTCTAAAGCAATAATTCTACTATAAAGCTGTACACCAAAATAGAACTTCATTTTGGTTTTTTATTAAATCAGCTTCTATTTCATGTTTTAATTATTTTTAAACCTGTATTAGGAGTTCTTTAAGGTTTGGTATTGGAACCTCGATTGCTGCCTTGATATTTTTTTTTAATACTTCAGACGTAAAATCTCGTTTAAGGCTTACAGCCTTTGGATCATAGATCTGGCTATATTTTTATACCATTATAGTTTATCGCAGATTATCGTGAACAGAGCAAAATGCATCAATCGTTAATATGTTTCTAAAAATACTTACCAAAATATAAGCCAGCATCCTTGTGATATTTATAAGTGAGGACTTTAAAATACCGGAATTATAATATTTATAGATAGATAAATGCGTATTATTAGCATTTTTATTTAGATTATTACAACGTTTTTCGTTGTTTTAATTATTGCAAATTTTGTTGAAACGTTTAAATTTTTCAAACGATCAATCGCTCGCACGGTGCTCCGTATGCGATGACCGAAATTTATGGCTTTGATTTCAAAAGTATGAAATGCTCACAACGCCTCTGACGCTAGGTTCTGCCCGTTTGATTTTGGTACTTGGGCTTAATTAATATGGTTGATTTATTCGTGGCGAACGTCTCTCCCTCCCGCGTCGTCCGATAATTGTGTTGTGATTTATGATCTTCTCGCTCGCTAGTGTCTGGGGAGTTTTGCATACACAAGATTATACACACAGTTTTATACTTGTGCACAGATTCTGTTCACTTCGCTCATATTTGTTTGAAGGGACAAAACTTGAAGTGAACAACATATGACGTAGATATTCTTCTCTCAAATCCCATTATTTCTTACATTATAATATATTTAGTACACGTGCCTGCAGACATCTCAAAGAAAACTTTTTTACAAGAACATATACCTAAAAAAAATTTTTTTAATGAAGGCAGATAAATATCGAAGCAACTTAATTTTTATTTATATTTGATTTATTTCATATAAACGGTACTCGGTACCTTTTACAATAATCAGTAAAATAATTAACAAAAGTAACACAATAATATTAAGATTACAATATTTATAATAATATAAAAAAAAAAAAAATAATAATATTGATGATGCAACAATTACATTTAAATTGCAATAAGTATATAAAATATGATAAATAAAAATTACTAGGACAAATATCATAAAAACAGATATCTCAAAGAATACTGTTTTACGAGGTTAAATATCTCAAAGAGCTTTAAAAATACAATTTTTGTAATGATCAGCCGCACAATATGCCGCAATAGCTTGCGATAAAATTTAAGAAAAATAATAATCCTTTTTTAAAAAATGTAACATCACTTACATAAAAGCTTTCTTTGGTTTTAAATTGTATATTATCATCTTAATTTAAAATGGAATCAAAATTTTAAAGTTGTTTTTCGATTCTGTTATTTTTAATTCAAATAATAAAAAAAAAAACAAGTTACCAAAGGGGTTGAAAAAGGGCAAATGGGTTTCGTCATGATCATGTTATTTATTTAATAATACGATCAATTAAATCCCATTGGCATCCAATATTGCATTTATTTATATAATACATTTTAACTCATTCATAACCGAATGAATGCAGAATTTATTAAAAGTTTTTTTACGGTTTGTATTTATAAGCTGAGTATTTTTTAATAGATTTTATTTTCCTCCTGCCAGCCCCTTTATCAACATCTCGCTGCTGTAGCGAGTGACGTAATGGGTAACTAGACACCACAGACACAGTTGTATTTTTCAAGTATGGAATGTCACTTCTCTGAAATACTTGTTCGAAGGAATGATATGATAAACTCGTTACAGGGACATGACATGTAATGTTGGCAGAATAGTTTAAATAGTTTTTCATGAAATGTATTTATTTTATTGTGATGACAAAAAATATAACTGGTTTTTGTAGTATTTTTAAAAATTATTATCGGTCCTCACCGGCCGGGGCCCATGCTCCCGCGTTGAGGACAAATTTTAGTAGTTTTTTTCTATTATTTTATTATTTTTATTTACATAAATGGATACAAGTATTAATTGATTCAAAATTTTATTGTAATAAAAAATAATAAAAACCGGATTTTGGTTTTAGTCGCGAAATTTCTTTTTTGTTTTCATATTATTAATATTGATGTACAAAAATTAGGAGTCTTCTTGTCTTTACCTTGATTTTTTCGAAGTGTCTAACACTTCTGAGCGTGAAATCCAATTAAATATGAAATGTGTTATTTTATCTTAGTTATTTACAGTTTTTTTTTCATGAGGTGATTGAACCCTGCTGATTGGGTTTGAATTATTTAATCTATTCGACCTTCATACAAAAATGTCATTAATAACATTTGTACGTTGGGAGGTTAAAACAAAGGTCTATTCGATTAATTAGAATCGATGTTTCTGTCACTGAAATAAATTATTTCGTCTCCATATGCACGGGTGATAAATGTGCGTGCTATATATTTAAATATAATATTTACAATCCCAATTAATAAAGTGATTTTTCTTCACATATCCATTACATCATTGTGTGAAAAAATTCCAATGAAATACGTACAAGCTCTTGTTCCTATAAAGCTGTCAACGTGTCTTCATAGTGGTATTTATTTGAATCAAGTCCCATAAAAGGTATAAGATATTTGATTCATATAAACATCTACTACTATGACGGTATATTTTCATCGATTTCTTTTGTCATGTCGCCTTACAGACTTTAACGATGGATGTAAAATAATACACGGATTTCATTTTGTTATAAAGTAATACGACTTTCATAAATCTATAAAATAGTAACCTTTAATGCCATTCCCGCAAATAAAATGTCAGCTAACTCAACCTTTACATTGTAAATACACGTTTATTTTTATGTCTTCGAAAGTTTATATAGAATTTTTTTTTATTGTTGAAAATTAAATTCTTATTTTAACTTTTTATATCCGTACATAAAATACATAAAACAGTATTCATACATTTACTATCTTCAATATGTAAGAAACTTACATTATCTATTTCAACATATAGTGGTTCACCAAAGTTTTTCAATAAATTTATAATTATTTAAATATAAAGTACCTACAATATTTTTTTTTATTTTTTTATTAATTTTTAATTTATAGAAAAAACCAACAGTTATAAACGACAAGAGGAAGTATAATAAATAATCTAAATAAACCAATAAAAGACTTTCACAAATACTTTTAATATTGTACTATGTATTTAAATCAATAAAAACGGCATTACGTAAGTAGGCCTGGGTATTATTATTTGTGTTATTTTTACCAATTTTTATCGTTGTGTGTTTTTCAATCACCAAAAGGATTTTTTTTCGATAAACATGAACTGGGTACATAGATATGAATATTTCTGGCGATAATCCATCTCGGTGATCTATCATCCTTAAAGAATTTTATGTCACATTAATTACCGCCTTTAAATCATCGCTTTCAGCCAAGGAGGCTTTATATATATATAAATATTTATAATGTATATCATGCGGCGTATTATTTCCATATTACCTCTTCCATTCAAGCGTTGATGGCGTTATTGAGTAATATAATGTATTTATAAAAACATTAATCCCCGCATTCACACTTCTTACTGATCCTCTGACAAAAGAAAAACTAACACAACCAACTGCCGACTTACACTTTCGTCACCTCTTGTGTTAGCCGTGTCGTTAAGGTAAAGTATTGAAAAATCGCTAAATACGAAATAAATCAAACAGAGAAACTTTATGAATAAAAAGGAATGCAAGTTTTATACAATTGCTACACCAAGTGCAATTGCAGGTGCAGTTAACTTGATCATGAACATGACAGCGACCAATCTTGCGCCAACCCAAGGTTTCGCTTTTTTTTTCTTTCTTCTTGTTCCTTTTATCATTGCTTTGCTTAACTTACAAAGCTTTTTTCCAATTTTTTAATATTTTTCCCCTTATTGGGTTCTTTCCGATTTTTTAATTTTTTTATTTAAAAAAATTTATTGAAAAATAACAATATTAAGGGAATTTTTATTTTTTATTTTTACGATGTCATATGAATTTTTTAGCGCGGTTTGAAATAGCGCTTTTTCGAATCGCTCGCAAAATCCTCCATTTGGCGCGCATGCGGTGTGACGTCACATCAATATGGGCGCTGACTTCGTTATGAATTTCCCGCCTTTTATAGTTGAGGGGTATGACGTCATTAGCCAATAATGGGCGTTAAAAGTCACTCGTAATTTCGTGTTTTAAAAACATAATTTTTTAAATGAAAACAACATTTTTGATCACTGTGTTTTATATCGTTGGAATTGTAAAATATACTTTAAATATTTATTACGTTTTCAAGGATATTCATGCTATCGGGAACAACCCTATTCTTGTGTTCAGTATCTACACCCCTTTGTTGATTTTTTTTAATTTTTAAGACTAAGGTTTTCAGATATTCTATGTACTTTCCAGCTGTGGCTTCATTCCCCAGAACCTCCTCCATGGGACAGTCATACAGTATATGGGGGGACATCTTGAGGTTTCGCATATTATATGAAATATTTTTTAATCACATTCAAATGTTACGTATTGATCCCATCTTGAATCGAACCCGCGACCTCATGCTCGGTAGCTCAACGTGCTATACACTACACCACGAGGCGGACAGACTCTATATACGATAACTGCCGTTTTATGACCCAAGAACTTTTTTTTACGTCGAGCATAAAATGTGAAAAATGTTGAACCTGGAAGCTGTGAAAACGTAATTGTTTACTGTTTAACATGGGCTGGACATGTGGCACGCCAGAATGTATGAACGATGGACGAAGCGCCTGCTGAACTGGAGACCTAGAGCTGCAAGGAGACCTTGTTGAGAAGACCTCCAAGAAGATGGACCAGATGACATAAAAAGTACCTTGCAGGATCCAGATGGCAGCTCTGAGGCCCAGGGTCAGAAAGCAGTGGACCAGTTATGGGGGAGCCTATGTCCAGCATGTGGCCGAAAACAATGGGTGATGAAGAAAAAGAAGAAGAAACATATGGAACTGTTACTAAGGTCTGACAAAGACCTCACGGCTTCCAAGGATTACCCAATTTTTGGCTAGCGCATTTGGCTACCGTGCATGAAGGTCGCGGGTCGACTCCCGTAGGGGCGTCCAAATGAACATATTTATTTACACGTGAGATCTTCATATTAATACCTCAGGTGTGATACCTTGGACTGGTTCTGAAGCGTAAGACTGATCATCTTACCTTTGTGTAGTGTAAAGCGATCAAGATACACTGCACATGGTGTACAATGCAGTGCCATTTATGCACCATTGGGTGCGGATAAGGGAAAGTTAGTAGTAGTAGCCCTTAGTGTAAAATGAAATATTTTTATCGCCGCGGGCCATTTAGTAGGACGGCAGTAGTTTAATACAGTAAACATATTTTCATTTACGGATTCTTCATTTAAAAGTTTACTATCTCGACAGGCGCTTGTTGACCGACGGAGAACAGTCTTGTATGCCTGTTTGTAGCCCGCTGTGTGTCTTTTAATATACAAATTTCCATATTAACATGCGATCAATCACTCATTTTGCCCGGGCACACGGGCAGCACGCCCTTGTCAATGGGAACACTTTTCAATATCTCGGACAATCATCGTTGCATTTGATTTATATATTTTCCTGTAGGCATTCTTGCCACGAATTAAAATCTATTGTTTGTAATTTTTAAATCGAATCAGGTATTAGTATTAAAAACTTTGTGAATATTGTTACCCTTGAATCAGCCCGAATGCCTTGACAAATCGCTATTGCAAACATCTGTAGGTCTAAAAGGTCGTTTAATTGCATAATTATAGATTAACATTATTTCTTTTGAGTGACTTTTTTTAAAGCGCTAATTGTGTATATAAAAACACAATTTTTACTCTGCATTTTTTAAATATTAGTTCGTCCTACTTCGGGATGCAAAAGGTTGCATACTTTTAAACAGTTATTTACAGATTATAATTATCTTTTTGATTTAACTGCTTTTCATTAATTTATTCTCGTCAGTTTCCGACAAGAAAATTGTGTTAGTACCTAATCAAAACGAGTTTTTGGATAAGTATAAAATTTATCAATTTCATTACATCGGCCTGCATATTCGGTTGTACTCCCAATGCCGAAGACATCATATCGATTTTATATTTGTTAGTAAAAAATGTTTTTTTTGCAAATTCGCTGATTGTCAATAAATCAAGTGACTTGATTAATAAATTGCATATTGGCCAACAAAAATACCTTCCCTATTACAGCCTCTTGCTCATATTTATACACGTTTTCCTTATCTTAAGCCTTATAAATCACTTCAAATCGTTTTTATCGCCATTTAAATAGGTTCTAAACGTGAATTATTATAAAATTATTACCTTTAATAAATATTTGTGAAATTATAAAACCTTTTGACCTATGTGTTTTTTAATAAATTGAATTTTAGTTATTTGATCGAAGATAACATTCACGGTTATTGTTATGAAAATTCAACCTACGTATTACGAAACCGTTACTATCGTATTTATTTATCTCAAGAGAAGAAAAAAGCTTCCGTATATTGAAATTGAACAGCTTAAAAAAACTAGGAAAAAATCCGGATTTGGTTTAGAGGTATACTTACACGTAAAATAAACATTGCTAACAGATACCTACTTGTGTAATAAATTCAATCAAACTATTCGATGTACGTATATGTATATTCATATAATGTAATAGTTTATGTACACCAACACACATTATATATTTACTTATACAAAGATGGCGTGCCATAGGAATTAATTTGGTCGGTTAAATCAACACATGTGTTTCTAGTACATTAACACTATATTGACTGGAATATTGATTTATCGATCATGTATTGCCTTATTGTTTTCTACCGTGTATGTATGTATATTATGTAGGTTGTACTCTTCGCTGTCAATCTATGTCACACTTTTTTATTTTTTAAACGTCTGTATAAGTTAACAAATCAATTCATATGGTTACTTGT
This sequence comes from Micrasema minimum, assembly GCA_022494985.1. NCBI lineage: Eukaryota > Metazoa > Arthropoda > Insecta > Trichoptera > Brachycentridae > Micrasema > Micrasema minimum. The sequence continues at coordinate 8,171 of JAGVSP010000799.1, forward strand.
CGAGGATTTGAGGTTGGCTTTAGGTACCAGATGAGGTTCGTGGATTTGCGTCCAGATAGTGAAATGTCCTACATTTGCTAGGTGGTTGCTCTTCTTCCAGCGGGCGCACAACAACGGGAACACTGATGCACTTTTGGCTGATGATCAACAATAGTTTTTTTAGAGACAAATTGCCGATAGGGGTAGTTTGCGCGGCGGTATGCGGTGAGATAAGTGCGCGGCGGTATGCGGGCGGGGAATAAATCGCTACTGGCGCGGAATCAGGAAGGATCGTGGACAGGGTCGTGGTAGCGGGAGGTGCGGGGAATTAAATATAATAAAGTGTGTGTGTAAATTAATTAAACTATATTATATGTGTGTGGCGTTACCAACTTGTAAACAGTGCTAAGTATATTTTTTAAACATTACTGAACTTTTTAAAAAAATCTTTGAGTTATGTATCTACGTATTTATAGACTTATTTCAAAAGTTCGATAATAGCTACAAATAAAAAACTTTCTCACCTTAAGGGTAGAAAAATGAATCAGTATTTTAAAAGATATTAAAATACGTTTATGTATTTTTACAGCTAGGTCAAAGAGGAAGAATAAGATGTTATTACTAAATCTTGTATGTTTTTTTCTGAAACAATTTCCTGAAAATATTTCCTGAAACAATTCAATGTGTTAAAGTACCTACTAATATTACTAGAAAGGGGGAATTATAAATCGTCAAAGGCAAATGCCCACAGATCTAGTTTACTACTACTACTTTCCCTTATCCGCACCTGATGGTGCATAGGGCACTGCGTCGGTACACCAAGTGCTGTGTATATATTGATCATTTTTATAACATTAAGGTAAAATGGTCAGTCATACTCTTCAGTACCAGTCCAAGGTATCACACATGAAATATTAATATGAAAATCACATGTAAATAAATATTTCACGTTGACTCCCTACGGGAATAGAACCCGCGACCTTATACACGGTAGCCAAATGCGCTAACCACTATGCTACGAGGCGGATGTTAGTTTAGGCATCTATTTATTTTATTAGACAATTCACGGAGCGCCATTTACGTGATTAATTACCTCTAGGACGCTTCTATGATGTTTTAAAAAAGCTGGAGTTCAACACATCACATCGTATCTTTTTTTGTTTATTCGCGATTTTCAATCCAATGCTCCCTGGAGTTTATTATGTAAAAACAAAAATAAACACCTTTAGGGACAAATAAAAAAACACATATTCAGGTTATTCTAATATGCACTGACATCGCTTAGATCACAAAATAAACACAATATATACAAAACCAATCCTATATATCAATCCAATAAAAACATAAAACCTAAAGAAACAATAAAGTGAATTATTACAGTAACAGCAAAACCATATATTATATCGATGCAAGTAGAAAAATACTTATTAAAATAATATTTCTTTTAAATCAGAGGTCCTGTTTCGATACAGGATCTTAAACATGTCAGGTAACAAATTAAATTTGGAAAATGCTATGTATTTTAGAGATCTTGTAACGAATTTGGTTGTATTTGCAGGTTCTAAATGTATTTTGTTGCGTGAACGGGGTGTTGTGCTGATGAACGTCTCTATTAAAAGTGGTCTCGATGTTTGTGTGCATTGAATTAAAAATTATATGTTATATTGAATTAGTAATTTCGTATGTAGGAAGCATGTGAAAGGGCATGATTTTATCTAATTGTTATACAACCTTTCAACCTTGTCCTCATTTTTATCAAACTTTTTGGTTTACAAAATTATGTCCTTATATAATATTTTTAACTTTTCGTTTGTATTGAATATCGCATATTAAATCACATCGCTTTTAAAGTCAAATACCTTTTTTTTTTAGATTTGAAAAATCTCAAGCAACCCAATAACCTAAAAAACTCTGTAATTCGTTTACCAAATTCAATTTAAATGAAGTTTTTGTGGGGTCGTTTGTACCCCACGTCAGGTTTTGGAAAATATATGTATACAGCCTTCGTGGGCCGTCATTGTTTCGGCGTTAAACGGATCGGGTAACGCCCCGTTAAACGGCCGCCGTAACCCTTCAATGGTCGATAAACCCAGTCCACTATTGTATCTCGTAAAAACGTTTTAAAAAAAAAAAAAATTTGATTTATAAATTTCCTGGTCGATTTTCATGATTCATTTTTTATTTTAAAAACACCTTTCAACTAAGAGGGGTAGCCAGAGAAGATAGAACGGCACACCACTATATCCTGACACACTTTTCTTTCTATAACACCTATACAAATCAAATATAAGTTCTTGATACACTTCCATTCATATATATTTATTTCACCTATTCATTATCATTATTACACAAACTGCCTCCAGGCCAAGCGATCGGCCGCCAGCTCCCGTGCATCCTCCAAGTCAAGTCCACGTCCTGCAGCTCTGACGCAAACTGCCGACGTTGTTGACATTTTTCACCTATTAGCTCATTCATTCTAACTTCCCGAATCAGTCTAAATTATAGGAAAAATTATGAACCTGATTAAAAAAATATTATAAAATTTGTATATTTATATATTTTTTTAACGTCAACACAAGTGCACTGGTTTAGAAAAGTATTTTAAACAAGCTCTTTACTATTATTTACTAAACATTTTTCTAAATCACCGTGATGTTTAACTTTTTGTCGGCAGAGATTCGGACAGGTACTTGTTAGGCCAATAAATTTTGTTACATGTGACGTTTTTAGTTTGTTCTCTCACCAACTCCTATCGACTCCTATCGCATTTAGACTGGTTTGGAAAAATGAAGTAGATCGGTAAAAATAATGAACACACATATTATTTAATTTTCTGTTCTATGTGAGTACCTAATACATATATACACCCACGATGAGACCGCGAAACTCCGGAGGATGATTGTTCATGGTATTCTGAGAAAAAAATCTTTTTTTTTTTTTGATCCGGGCATTTTTAAAAATTAATTTTAAAAAAGTATTAATAAAAAGCGACTAGTGTAATACTGGCTTCTGTTTGAAACGCTAGCGGTGCGGGGTGGCGGTGGGCGGGGAGGACTGGGGATCCGCTCTGGTCACCGTACGCCCTGCCTTGTACGGAAATAGCGATGTTACTAGGCAAGTAGGTACCAAGTACGTATTGATACGAGATCACTACGCGATCTTATTGGTTCGCGGTCCAATAGGGACGCGCTTCGCTTCGCGCTTATTGGTGGAGGTCACGTGGTGTGAGCAGTTTCAAAAATGGACGGTATTACACGCGTGAATTTTTATTCATATTTTAATCATTTTTTTAAGAAATTAGAATTGAGTTTTTTGAAAAACTTTTTAAGATTTTTTTCTCAGAATATCATGAATAATCACCCTCTGGAGTTTTGCGGTCTCGTCGTGGGACACGGTGTATAGAAAATATAATATGTGTACCTGCAAAATGTCAATGATAGTAATATGTGCATGAAATGTATTTTCTCCAGTAAAATTTAATGAAAAAAAAAAATATTTTTTTAAAATTATTTTTATGAAAATCCAATATTAAATCTCGCTGTCATTAATATTGGTTCAGTTTTTTAATAATTGTGTAAAGCATTGATATTTAAATTTTTGATGAATTTCTATTTTTATCCGATTTTTGAAAAAATAGATTCCCATAGATGTCGCTATAGACATTAAAATGCTCAATATTTCAATGGAATAAAAAAAATATTATTCCTGAGTGGCTAATATTGGAGAGTGTAGGTCACTTCGTGCACTCCTTCATACGACGCTACACATATTTCGATCTACTTTCCGAAATACTTCGGCAAAGAAATTTCCAAGTGTGTAGAACTGATATATCTACGTTTGTTACTTTTTCAGTGGCCAGATTTTTTTTTTTGTATAAATAAGCCCTTATTGAATTATGCTGTAATTTGATCATGGCGGCCACGCTATGATGCTGGACTCATGATACGGATGTTCGGGTTCGATTCCCGGTGAGAACACAAAAATTAAAAGTGATTTTTTTAATACTGAATGTTTGTGGCGTTGTTCCCCTCTGTAATTGAGCCTCCTGGCCTGTTCAAAAAATAAAAATAAAAATTTGCCAACACGATATAATGGATCTACTACCATAAATATTTTAGACTCTTGCGTCTGTATACAATTTTGCGGTTCGTCATGACATCATAGTCAAACACTTGTGCACTGTTTTAGTACCGAAAATGCCTTAAAGTATTACGATAATACGATGGAGTTGTTCTTTCAACAGTTATCTCCCGTCCCGATGAACTATAACACTGATCTTTGATGTGTATTTTATTATTTAATGGCGGTTTTTTTATTTTATTATATTAATCTCAACTTTTGAAGCGGTCACGAAAATATGACGGGCATCGTGCCGTCCGCTTTCGTCTTGAATTCTTAATCGTATCATCTCTCCTCCCCTGCAGAGGTTTTCTCTTCTACATTAAATATTCCATGGTCAATCGCTGGACGGGAGTAATCTACTCTGCATCATGTAGGCCTCACGTTCGCTGTAGGGTTACAATACTCATAATACTTAGGTAGGTACCTTCAATAAACGTATTTTTTAAAGAACTGCGTGTTCTAATGTTCCCTTGAGCTTTTTGACTTGATTTTTAAAAAAAAATTCAATATTTTTTTTAATTTTTTTAACAAATTTTTATTCTTATTTTTATTTAGCTCTATATAAATTTACATATACTTAATATTTATATTACACATTATCCTTTAATACGTATTCTTATCCTACCATAATCCTTATAATATAAAACACATAAATACACTCCCATTAGTTACTTTCAACTCATTTCGGGACATTACTAATAAACATCCGACGATTCACAATAATTATATTGATTTTACTTAATATCTGCATTGTTTTTTGGTAAATTACAATTTTAATTAGGCTCCTGTCTTGTCTGGTATAATCAAATTTTTTTCAAAGTAAGTTTTTTACGTCTAGGAGTAAATTTTATACCTACTTGTGATTTGTTAGCATAGAACGCAAAGGGGATGAATATGAATAAAATGGTCTTATTATTACAATATGTATAATTATTTATGAAAATATATCAAAGGTACGATAACAGTACTAACTTTACTTTTAAATGTGTATCTTCAGTTTCCTTAAAAATTACTGTATTGTTTTTAAAAACTTATTGATATAAAAAAAACACGCTTTGCATTTTTCAAAGGTACATAATATTATCTTCCGCAGTAAAACTCATTTATGTATGTGCTTTGTCATTCTTTTATGGACCCTCTTTATACTGTGGATGTAGCTGGATTTGTAATAAGTCGGCAATATAAACATTTTAAGATAAAAAAAACGCTTTTTATTGTTTAAAATCATATTTTTCAATTTAAAAAAAATATATATTAAATTTTAGCTGCAAAATAATTTAAATATTAGCTGCAAAATAATTTGCAGCCATTCTCTGTGTGTGGGCATATCTTGGATTGGCACTGATACGTTATATCACAATAATAATAATGATCCAAATACGCTGCACTTGTTGCAATCCTATGCACCATAAGGTAAAGATAAAGAAAAGCGAGAGATTTTCTTTAAAACCATAATTATTAGCCTTGTTTTCTTACATGGTAAGGGTCCAATGATTTAATGTGTACGCTTTTGATTATTCTGATCCAAGTTAACATGACAGCTACACTTGTATAAGAAGCAAATACAGTACGCCCCTGAATTCTGTGTACTCCTTAATGTCGGTAGTTGCCTCGTACTCTTTCATTATTTTGTTATGTATTTATTTTAATCTCTAATCTTAAAATTAAGTGGGTTTTGTTTTGCACGCAGCCTTTTTTTGCATACAAGAGTATTGCCGGCAAAAATAATCGGCCGAATACATCGAAATTCGCATTCTTGTTTGTAATGTAGCATCGCTTAGAGCTATTATCCGCTATCACGTTAATTATACACGCTCTTTATACATACAATATAATTGAAAATGTTGGCTTTTATTTTCTGGCCGATCGTGCCCCGTGATATGGTAGCGTAATGAAATATTTCACATTTTATGGAAAAAATACCGCATAGATGACATAAAAATATTTACTAGAAATCTGCTATTTCTTCACACAGTTTTGAGTACGAATTATATTAGAGAATTATTGACAATAAAATATAATTCATTATAATGTATATACATTATATATCTGTAGGCAGCCTCCTTAGCGTAATGTTTATGATGCTGGACTCACAACCCCCAGGTTCGAATCCCGGTGAGATCACAATAATAAAATAAAAAAGTGCTTTTTCTCATTCCTGGGTGTTTGGGATATTTTTCCTTCTATAATTGGGCCTCCTGGCCTGTTGAGAGTTAAATAAATAAGTAAATAAGTAATGAAAATGTGTTGTAACAGTAAATACAATAGTGCCTACCTAGATTAGTACATTTTGTTGACACAAATTAAAAAAATCATAAAAATAATTCAACGAAATTTTTTGATTCCCTTTTATCCTTACATGTATTAGTCATCAGTATTGAATTTTTATCTTTATAATTACTAAGCCTTTGATAACGTTTCGTGTAAAACGATTATAATCACAATAATAAATTACCACGTACTGATAATAACTGCACCTAAAAACTAAATTAAAATTCCTTTGTGATATGTAAGCTATTTGTAAGTGACATCAGTGGATTGTATAGCCTGGTCTTAAAATGTTTGTTTATGTTTATGTTTCACAGATGTGCTATGAAAATTCAAAGAAAGCTTGATTGAAAGACTGATCACCTTGCCTTCGTAACAAATTATTAAGATTCATTGCACTTGGTGTACCAATGTTGTGCCCTATGCATCATTGGGTGCGGATAGGGAGAGTAGTACGAGTAGTAGTAGTTTTGCTAGTTTAAAAGAAAAGGCATTATTGGCCAAATCCTTACGGATGGAAGTTTGTTTGTTTGTACATTTTTATTTAGCTATAACAATAAAAAATTCTTACAGCTAATATATTACATAAATATTTTTATGATTAGTATTTTGTACTTAGCTTGTTTCTGAATTCATTTAATCCGTTTATCTTTTGACGGTCTAAGCGTTTGATCATTATACCTTTTGAATCGATTTGTACATTATGCTGTTCTGAGTACATGTCTTAGATGTATTGATCTTTAAATTATTTTAATTCTGGTGTTATACTCATGGGTGTTGCGGTTAAACTGAACCTTTGTCATAAAAAATATCTGGTAATAAACCATTTAGCATTTTATGAATAAACACAAATGTGTATTTAAATCAATCTTTTCTTTTTACGGATATCATACCAAGATCTTTCAACCTTTTCGTAACAATTTTTGAATATCATGTTACGCTTCAGAATTATTTTCATTGCTTTATTTTGTTGGATCTGTATTTTTTCTCTTTGACCTTTGTTGCACAAAAGAATAATACTGTAGCACAGTAACCAATATCATGAAGTGAAGCATGGAGTTGGAAAAAATGATGGAAGTAGACTGTGTGCTGTTGAAACGCGATCTCGTGTGGAGCGAATGGATGCTGAAAGAATGCTTAAAATAATTTATGATGCAAGTGTACCTTGATCAAGAAGTCGAGGAAGGCTGAAATGTACAATAAATACTTGATGTGAAGGAAGCAAATAAGGTGTATCAGTACAGAGTCGAGTGGCCTTCTATCCTCTCTGCCTACCCCTTTAAAGAAGTGGTGTAATATTGAGTTATGATAGGTTTCTCTTACTGTTCTATCCATGGGAGTTGTTTTCATACAAATTTGACTGATAAAAATCCGATATGTATTGTGAGCTAAAAGGGACCAGATTTTTTTGTTAGACATACTTCTTAACTTATTCTAGGTCCTTCTGTATTACCATTTTAACACCAATTAGCCCACAGCAGCCGTTATTCAAAAATGAAAAGGATAATTTACAAACCATCAACACTCAATAAAGGATCGTCAGTTAGTTCCGTAATCGCTTTATTTCCCAACAAATTGAATAACTCGGCTAAAAAACCAGCGTCCGCTGACGGGATTCGAACCGCCTACCCGCCATTGTTTGGCTGTCAGCGATACCCGCCCGGCCACAAAGAGGTAAAGAGTAAAATAGCATACCGACCCCCTCAGCCGTGTCAGGGCAATACACAGTATGTTGAGATATAGAGTTGTCTTAAAAACTTTAAATTTTGACGTTTTATTATGTCTGTACCTGAAAGTCAAATAGTCTTCAACTTTAAATTCATCGTTTTCAGGAGACTTATTTTAGTTTTTTTTTCCGCAATTTGTTGTGCTTATCTAACATTTTTTGAATTTAAAACTTTAAAAAATAAAAGTATGTTTGTATGTGTGTTACATAAAACACTCCTTTTACTTCAAAACCTTTTACTTGGTGTACTTATGCAGTGCCCTAAGCATCAATGGTGCGGACAAGGGAAAATAGTCGTTTTTTAAAAAATTAATCGGGAGTCATCTTTATAATTTAATAATTAAAAATAAAACTATTCTCAAAATACACTTTCTGAATGTACGTAGGTATACAACAATATTTGAGTCATAATCGCCTATATCTAATCTGTATAGGAATGTATGGTATGATAATGTATTGGATAAAAGACAATATTATATAAGCATTATCGACAAAATTAAGAAAGGTCTTTTACGTTGGTTCGGTCATGTAGAGCGAACGGATGATGAAAGAACGGCTAAAAAAATATGTGATGCGACTGTGCCTGGATGTAGACGTCGAAGAAGGCCGAGAAAGACATGGCATGATCAAGTCAAACAAGTGCTTGAAAGTGGGCATGTAAGAAGTCGGAATAATCGACGTGCGTGCATGCATGAGAAGATGTATGAATGTGGAGGAATCAAGATAAGTATGCCAGGACAGAGTGGTCTGGCGTTCTATCCTCTCTGCCTACCCCTTCGGAGAAATGGCGTGATGGTTAGATTGTTAAATGTTTTTTTATATAAAAAAAAAAATATTTGATTTCTTATGATATACTCAAGTATTTCCTTTTCGGCTTTGCTTTTTTTTGCTTATTATGGCCTCAATATATGCGTTTGTTTCATCCTTAATGGTTTTGTCTTGGTTTTATACGGGACCTTGACTCATATCAATTCTTTATTTTAAGTGCTTTCACACAAACATCATGTATATATAACGCAGAGAACATCATAGTCTAAGATTATATCGAACTATTGAGGTAATACATTTGACAACATATTACAAAATAAGACGCTCGTATCATGTACCTACTTGTACGTATTGTTTGTGTAATATGTGTTAAAGGAAAAAAAAAATTCTTTTCAGTCATTTAGACGTACAGTGTTTTGTCGTGACACGCCTGCCCTCACCCTTCCCCCGCCCACCACCAGCCGCTGCAGAATGCAGAACGGAGTTAGTATATGTAATAATAATTTATGCGGCAGCATCCGAAAAATGACGTCGGCTTCCTCACGACCATTATTATAATATTCTACATACATTCTCATGCCCTCGTGGACATTAATCCTACCTTTTCCTGTTTCAAAAAACAATCAAGCCTAAATATACACGGTGTAACAAAACTCGACGTACAAGCGGGAAACCAAACCTACTTTGAAGTCGATTTTGTAGATTTTTATTTGTCTCATAGTTTTCGAGAAAATTGAGTATGAAGTTGATTTTTTTTAAAACATTTCTTACAAATTATTATTAAGTAATGTATTAGGAAAACCAAAGCAAAAATTTAATTTTTACTAGAATTCGTTTAATTTTACCTAATGTACGGAACTTGCTTAGAAAGGACAAAAATGTTTTTTTATTGTAGCTCAGATTCAAAAATCATTTTGCGCATTCGACTCAAAAATGATGTAGATTCACCAGTTTTCGGGTTGTATTAAGAGTTTCGTTAATCCATGTATAACTGTGACAAACTGCGGCTACGTTATTTAAATTGTTGGTACTATTTTTTTTAAATAAAAGCAAAATAATACCTAAAGCATTATAATTTTATTAATTGTCTGCCTCATGATGTAGTGGTTAACAATGTGAGCTACCATGCCTGAGGTCGCAGGTTTTATTCTCGACGTGGTCAATATGAAATATTTATTTCAATCTGATTTTTATCATAAAAATATTTCATACCTTGTACTGACTTATGGAGCGTTAGACTAATCATTTTGCCTTCATGTAACAAATTATCAAGATTCACTGCGCACCATGCAGTGCCCTATGCACCATTAGATGAGGATAAGATAAAGTACCTGGTTATTACTCGTATTTAGCGTACTTTGTGGTAAAACATTTGAAAAAATATTTGTAAACAACCTCTTACCGACTTTTCTACGTCTACCTGTTTCGAAACGTAACCTGTCTCTTCAGGACAAACAGCTAAACAAACTTACTCGATTCTCCCTCCGCTCTCTTTTCAACTGTTAATTTTTTAACTGTTCGCCAAAACAATGTTAGATAAATTTCTTGTTAAAAATCTCGTCAAGGATCGACAAAATCTAAATGTTCGATAAATTTACTGTTGAAAATCTGCTCAAGGTTCGCCAAAATCTAAGATAAATTTCTTGTTGAAAATCACGGGCTATATCCTGTCCAGGCGCAGCCTCTAGCTCCTTAATAATACGGAGGAATAAAAAGGAAAGCAGTCAGTAAATTACCAAATAGCCGAGGTAAATATAATAATATATTGGTGCAATAAAATCCTTGGCGTCTAACAAGGTACAGCCGTATCAGAGAAACGATCAAAGATGGATTTAATCCACGCGGCATAGTGGCCCCATAGAAAACTATAGACCATGTTTACTTTACTCTAACCGGTCGGGTTTTTATGATGTTCACGAAGATGTTTTTACGATACGAAACCTTATTTACAAACTATGTACAAAGCTGAACGTACTTATTGGTAATGACGCTCTTTTCGTGTATTTTTTTTAAACCTTTTTTATTTAAATTCACCTTTGACTGGTTAAGTATTGGTTTATTTATTCGACACTAATTTACGGTGAGCTGTAAACTTAACATTCACTCAGAGTGTTTGCTTTTACATTATGCTGTGTGCGCATTTTTTTTTTTACTAACGTATGTAGCTGCCTTATCTGAATTCGTGATACGTTTAAATTACCTAAATAAAATTTCTTTGCACTCAATTGAATTAAATGTTTGAATTCGTTTTTATTTTCATTTATTTAATCACCCCAACAGAAGGCCCAATAACAGAGGGAAACCACATCACAAAAACCCAGGCTTGAGAAAATCACTTTTGATATTTGGGGACCTCCGTATCCTGAAAACTTCCGTACCAGCGTCTTAGCCATTTGATACCCTCAGATTTGCCATTTGATACTGTCGAGGAAAGACCATTCTACTCATCTCGCAGTTATGTTTGCCTCCCTTTGAGTTAGTTGGAGTGCACACTTTAAAGTTGAGATGCATCTCTGCACACGGGTGTTAGTGTCCGCTTAAACCCTTGGGTACTGAGTGTCGGCCGCTACACCCCTGTGATACCAAGCAAGAGTCCACAAGGTCAAGATGGAAGCATTGTTTTCACAGGTTGTAAATACCCAATCAAAACACCACCGTAATGATTTTTCAAACTTAATATGTATCTTTTTTAAAAATAACCCCAATTTTTCCAATAGCTTTTTTAATCTTATGTTAAAATCAAAAAAACATTTTTTTGGTTAACGTGATTTTTATCAAGTTAGTGACAATTGTTTCGCCTTGTAAGGGCATTATCAAACTGTGGCGTTGAAAAAAACAACCCCATTTTTACAAAATTGGCTTTTACTTACAGTTTTTATGAATAGAGAGAGGAACATATGTGGATTTCTACTAAATTCCTGATTTCAGTTGGTCTTTAATCTCTTTTTGAGTGAATTTTATTGCTTTACCTACTCACTAGTCAAGGAATTTCGCTAATTCACAGATCTTATTTCATATTATAGGTACATATTATTCATTATTTTAGACTAAATTTACAGAATTTAAAGAATTGTTTTGTTTTTGAGCTTTTTAATTTTTTTTGTAAACGTTTTGAGCTTTTTGAGCTTTTTTAATAGTCTTAACGCTAATTTTACTTCTTATATTAGGCGTTCCTTAAGGACTTTTGATGAAATTCAAAATTTACCTTCATTTTCAAATGCAAATATACTTATACATGCATTTGCCCTTAAGCGTCAGATCCAAAAACTACTTTCAATCCGAGTGTAAGTAAATATTTATAATGTAAAGTATAATAAGAACCATATACGGGTATATTCGGATTCCCCCGTCACATATTCTTGAGAGTGCATTTAATTATTGATCTCGCACCTGTTCTGTCCTTTAATCTCTAATTGACTAAATGTGTTCGCGGCACATTCCCTGTCCACACTGCAGAAGCTTTCAACTGTCTGTCGTAATAAACAGCCTATCTACAAAACTAAAAAATACCCGAGGAATTTAATACTTTCGAGTAAAAAAAACACTATTTTACAGTCATTTCTAGATTCAATAATCCTCTTCTTTTTATTTCAGCCTCAGTTTTTTATTCAGCCGTGGAAAATAATTAAATGTTTTATTACGTGATTCTATAGTTCTTATTTTTATCAGATCGTTATCTCGAACAAATAAAATAGCGTTTGATTGGTTCGGTTTTATTAATCAACGGTATCTTAATGCCGTTAATTGTGGGTACGTTAAGTTTAGTACACTTTTAAAATAAATGTGTAAAAAACATATTGAAACATATTACATACTCGTAACTACGAAATACATAATTTTTTACCGAAAATAAAAATTTATAATAGTCAAAAGTGGGACGTAGGAGGACGCGAGAGAGCTGGATGACGATAGGGTCTCCTGGAAGGATCTAGTGATGTCCATATGCTCCAAATATGAACGAACATGGTGAAAGAAAGAAGAAGAAGAGTCAATAGAAGCTTGAAAGTTACAAGTGTGGTAAATTAGGGCACGACCATTGAGATTTCATGATTCCCGAACCATGGAGAAAAAAGCGTTTTGAGTTTTCAATCAAACACACTATATATAGGTATAGGTAATAGGAACATGATAGTTGACTACAATCCGATGTATTTAAAAATATTGTTTTGGAATTTGTAATATCATTTTATTTTATGAGTATACGAGAACAAATACTATACCTACCCACGTTTTCTTAGTATTTATTAAGATTTCTCCATTTAAAAAAAATAATTAAATGATAAATATTCCGATGTATTGAAAAATATAAACAGTTTTTTACGAGAACAAATACTATACCTACCCATTTTTCTTCGTATTAAATTTCCATTTTAAAAAATAATTTGATATCTGTCATCCGAAAAAATGTGTTTAAAATTTTTTGATTCTCGAATGCGTCTTGAATTCTCATGACTTAAACGATTTTCTTCAGCTTATAAATAGTTACAGTGAAGTTTACTTTGCACGGAGTTACCAGTTCCCATCCAAGGATGATAAAAAATACCCGCCTTATTTTTCTCTTTACTTAAACCGCTTTGCATCGTATTGGCGAACGCGCCGAGCAATTCTATAGGCAATACCCTACCTCTTATATTATTTAGGATTTTCTCTCTTTTCCGATAATTCCTATACGAGGTGATTATTAGCGTGAATTGAATATTCAGCCCAGGACACGCTATGTAGAAGCTTGAAATGATACTCTTTATCCTTTCCAATTGATTTTTTAAATATCGTCCGCCCCGAAGTGTGTTTATATTTGAATATATATTTTTTTAATCGGTTTTGCCGGATGCAGGCTTGCTGGTAATGTAATTATGTTGCACAGAGGAGAATCTTGTAAGATGATGATTTATGAATGCAGCTTGATTATGGTGGTGATCTCGTACATTACACATACATCCGGAACCTTTTATCATATTCCATATATTTTTCAGTGCCCAACTCGGTCACATTTTTCTTATTTAAGTCTGACTTAGGTATGTATTAATGTACGAAATTAATATTTCGTACACGCAAAGTATGGGTAGTCATTTGTCGATAGGTCTCTCGTACTGAACACAAATAATATATCAAATCGATGGACTTATTGGGACAAAATCAGCCGAACCATTTTCTGACATACTATTACAACCTAATCTCTCTGTTGTTAGTAGGTTCCTACTTTTATATTTAATTATCACAAAATCAATTGACTTTCAACCAACCATCGTTGGTCAAAGCTATCCGTGTTAAATCTTCTTCTTTCGCCACGTTCGCTTCTATGTGGAGCATGTTGGCATCACTAGATCCCTCCAGGAGACCCTGTCACCAGCCTGCTCTCTCGTCAAGCCCGCATCCATCAGCTCCGCCGAATACATCCGTAGGATGGTCATAGACGGTCTGCCAGGACGGTGGGATCCTGCAGGCTTAAAGAAGAGGCAGCTCGGGTTCAGGCTCTCCCGAGGCATCCGGAGTACATGCCCAAGCCAGGTGCAGGTGTATTGGAGGTTGCTGCGTCCGTTCCCTAACTTCATCGTTGGTTATGAAGTCAAACCACCTAGGTGTTAAATCACTTGATGGTTTTATTTAAATGCAGCAAACTGTGTCTAAAAATCACTGAAAAGTAACGATGACTTTAAAGATGATGCTTTTTTGCGCTCGGGTATAGTATTATATTTTTTCAATAATTTTTAATGTTATATCTCTAGATATAAGATTTTTTTCGAATTGTGCTCAAAAATTCAATATTTGCTTTATTTTATGAAACAACATTTTTTCAGTATACCTAATTAAAAACATCACTTACTATAATTACTGAAAATTCTCGTTAAAGCGTATAATATATAAAGTGTAACAGTATGTGTGTAAAACTAGGTAGTCAACTCTTTATGTTTACGCCCCTTTCTGATGATTAATAAATTCGTATTTTACGTTGAATAATATCCTAGCTATCTAATCTCTAAATTCATAATCACATATTTAATTAAACTTATTATAATATGCTTCTCTCCCCTATAGAAACACATATTTTAACCGAATCAAGGAGGCGATGACAAGATCTAAATTTTCTGTATATTAATTAAAAAATTAACACTTTAATAATTAAAACCCACCGAGTATTACGAAACGTGTAATTTTTAATTATAATTCCTATAAATCATTTGTTACTTTTTCGCTATTATTCACTTTTTATATCCAATAGTATTTTTTCTAGTAATTTAAAAACACTACGTACTTACGATCTATGGGAATATTTTTTTTGAATACAAAAAATATTATCTACGAGTGCAGTTATTTGCAACATGTAGATATTATCAATAATAAATTATTACAATAATTTACTTATTTACGCATGTATTTATTTATTTATTGTGTAATGGGGTTGCCACAAAGAAATTTCTTACAATCAACTAAACAAACGATGACCAATAAATAATACGCACAGTAGTCTTTGTTAAAATCTTGCTTTTGTGTTTTTACAGTGTTTTTAGACATTCAAAACAAAAAAGTATGTTTATCTGAAACATTTTACAAAATTATTTTCTGTATGCAAAAAATTAAATTTTAGCAAACTTAAATTTCACTTTTTAAATTGCTCTAAGTTAGAAGTGAATATATTATTTGTCGCGCTTACAGAATTTGGTCTCAGGACCATAGATATTTTAATATACCTAATTCGTTTTATTGGTTATTTTTTGTCTCGGACATTTTCATTAATTTGCGAATAATCGTTTTGATTTATTTAATTTGTAGCATTTTAATGTGCTGTAGAGACGAAAAAGAAATATTTTTATCGCTGTTAATTTTGTGAATTCACACAATTTGCATGATTTTCGATTTAGTTTTTATGTTTAGACGTAAGGATATATTTTACTAAAACAATTTGATCCAAACTCTATGGTCAAAATATCAAGAGATTAAATTAATGTTTAAAGTGTCTAATGATTGTTGTTTATTGTGGCTGTAATATTATAATTCAAATGTGTTCTTATTTGTAAGCGAATTATTTTCAAATATTTTTTTTTACGGATTTCGTTATAATTTGTAGAGTTGGAGTTTTCTCGCAATAAATATGTTTCTACCATTCTTCCGTAAATTTAAAAATATCCAAATCAAAATTTCATATTTTTTTCTACGTTTTGAAACTAAGTTTTACATTTTTTAAATATATTTTTTGCCTATAAATATAAAACATACCTACGAACTCAAATAATGCCGAAGTTTAAAAACCACACGAACTAATCAATCGTATTTTATATTTTTTATCCTGAAATTACTAATTTTATTTTAAATAGGTACTGGTTTCGGAATTACCAGCATCCCGTCCTTGGGTTTTTTAAATATTATAATAATAACTGTCTTATTTTTACGTAGTTACATGTACAAACGAAAGTGTCAGAAAGAAAATAAAACGCTTTAAAGCTTTTCGACTTTTTTCGGAAAGCGTTCACTTTTGAAAATTGGCCATATTAACTTATTAAAGATAACCGCACGTATAATTTAAAGGGTGCTTAAATAAATTGTACTTAAAAACTACCATTTGTTATGTGACAACGTTTCACGTACGGTAGCAGATAGATAGGGGCCCTACTAATTTTGTTTACATTTATTATTTTATCTATGTCATTAATCGCCATCATAGTTATTAGTCGCGTTATTTCCTCATTATGTTATTATATGACAATAGAGAGATATGACGCCCATTTCGGTCCGTTAAAATGTAATTAATGACCTTTTTTGGAGACTTAGATATTTAAACCGCGTTTAATACCTAATACTGAGGTAGGTACAAGGAGAACCCAGTTTTATTAAATTATGTATTATAAAGTACTGGTACTTGTTTATTGAGTTTTAAAAGTTTGCAATGTTTGCATGTTTGTTATTATAAAGTTATTTATTGTAAATTTATTACGGCCGGTTGAAGATTTTACTATCTTCTCGACTAAGTACCGGACTAATTTCATTATTATATTTTTTATCATGTGATACAATATACTTTATTTATTTATTTAATTAGTTTACGAGTGCCTGGTCGAGTTACCCGTAGTAATGCACTATTTTACTGTAGCCAATCATCGACCAATTACAGTGCAAACTCGCCCTATACGAAGAATGCACGCACTGGCTAGCAAGTATACTAACAATATTGATGTTTTTCAACACAAATCTAGTGCATTTTAGGGAACAGTGTCTGGATGCCATCTCTGCCGGTAATGAATAGCTACCCTATGTAAAAGCCCTATGGGCGCAAAAACAATAAAATAAATAAATTAATAACAAAAACTGAAGAGTGTATTTAAATTGAATTTTTATGTACTTAAATAATGTTATTTTATATTTTTAAAGTATTTTAATGCGTACAAGCTGCTGTCATTCTTGTAAAAAACTGGAAGCTTATTCCGCGTCCTCGTAATCTTAGCTACCGTGTGAAAATAAGTCATTTAAAAAGGGTTAAATGAGAACGGACGCTGGAGCTATTGTAAGGAGGTATTGTTTTGTCCGTTTTTGTTCGCTCGTTAATCTGTCTAGTCGCTTGACCGAACGGGGTTGGAATTTAGGCTCGTTGCCTGCGGATTTGGGTTCGAGTCCTTTACATGATAGGCCACTTAACGCCGCTGTGTCGCTTTCCGTCTGACGGGCTTCTATAACTCACCCCTCCCTGAGAATTTACACCATGTTTGATTAACACAAGAAGAAGACGTTCATGCCTTTTTTACGTTTTTGATTCACCTTTTTAAATGGGCGAGCTTGGGCATTTATACAGAAGGGGTTTGAAAAATCGATCGAGCTTATCAAGGAATTAATTGATTTTTAAACATACGAATACGGGTACACGGACGTTATCAAATAATAAAGATTAATGTACAGCAGTAACTGTCCGCAATTCGACAGTTGGGTAGGTACTTGTTAATATATACGAGGTTTGTGTCTGGTCGGAGAATTCGATCGATTTAACTTTAATGTTATTGGATACCCTCTCTCTTATTCCCGAAGTCGATAAATGCGCAACCTTTGAGATGGATTCTGCTCTTCGGAGATTTAAAACCCGAAATTTTCATCACCTTTTCGATTCTTTTTTTACTTTTGTACATTAAGAAGACGCCAATATGGTTCTGGTTGGTATTCTAATTGCGCGGCATTGTTGATCGGCCAGACAGTAAAAAACATAAAGTGGAATAACAAATTCACGAATCCCGGACTGTAAATCAGAAAGTTCAAAACACCCGTTACCACACATTTGCCTGCAAAATACTCAATTCACTCCAATCACCTTATCCTTTGTTTTGTACGATCTGTAAGTAGGTATCTTATATTCATTAAAAAATTCTGTGAAACAACTCCTTGTAATATTTACTCATACAAATAACGTATATTTATTTTAATATACATTATTTTATTCGTCGAACTTATAAATTCAATATTTATATTAGATTTTGCACCACTTAAATATGAATGTCTTTTTCTATACGTTTCTTATAAAAAGTTAAAGTAAGAACCATTACCCTTTGAACAGGTACGCGATCCGAAGTGTCTATTTTCTTGGAAGCTGCTTCTGAAGCATCATATTATATATTATTAAATTCTAAACGCCGATCTCGTTAACGGAGTGCTCTAAACACTAAATATCTTTGTGTGATTGTCAAAAATATAATGGTCCCTAAAAAAAGGACCGAACACTTAATCGTCCCAATGCACACATGCTTTGATCTGATATGAAGATTGACAAGCAATTTATTGTTATCGAAGTATTTTGAAGGGGGTCTGACGACCGTCCTTGCTTGATTGACTTGTCGGTAAATTTTTGGAAGTTGTTTGTGCTTTTTTATTCCAATCAATTCCCTGAATTCCATTGTTTGCCTTGGAGATGGTCGTTTGATTGTCGGATTTGGAATTAGATTAGGTTTCAATCGCGATTTTATAAACCTTTTGATTATTATTTTACTAAGTGGCCCGCGTACTGTATATACGTGCGACTAACTTCTCTTCTTATTATAGCTCGGTAGGTTTGTATGGAGATGAGGGTACGTACCTAATAAAATGCACGTCCAATCAATATTTGATTATCTCAAAAAACAGATCATTGAAACAGATGGCTCCGTAAGTATATCGGCCTGTATAGCCGGATTTCGACGTCGGAATATTCATCAATAAATATTACACGCTCTGAACAGTGGCAGTTGACGTATTCAAAAATCGATAAAATCTAAATGTATAATTTTTATTATTTATGACATATAATTACAAACTCTTTAATTTAAGTCAGTGGTACAAAACCTTTTTCATTATTTTGATACTTATACTCAATATGTCCGTTTCGCATAATTGAATTTTCATCATTTTGAGAAGTTTGAGAATGGAATAAAGATATCTAAGCGAATACACGTTTTATCACAGTTGACGAATCACTCTCCATATCCGCTTCCTATGTAAAGCATATGAATTAGGTACATGCGGTTTTTTCTTTTTGTTTTGTTTTTTTTGCCATAATACGTTGAGAAAAGCCTTATACCTAAGCCTTTATGCAGACACCCTTTATGATTTGGAAATAAACTGGATTTATTTTTGGTTCCACTAAAATTTCACCGGATTTCCACTACCCATTTGTTTACAATTTGTCGTCTGTAAGGATTTAAAAAACTAAATGTTGAAAAAAAAACTATTCGTATTTTTCTTACTAAAAATGATTTACCTATTATTGATCTTTGACATAAAAATGCGTTGTATATTCATAACAATGTGTGGGAATATCACGAATTTGAGTAAGTTCGTAAAATTTAATTTTCATTTTTTATAACATAAGCAAAGGTTAACTCATTTATTGATTCCTTAAATTTTATTACGTGATCAGGTCAGCAGATACCATTGTGTTTGTATAGGAACGCTGATTAAAACGATCAATAAAACCGGATAATAGCGTGTAAAATTAAAGTGGGAAAGGTTGTCTTTGAAAGGAAGACTGTGCCGAAAACTAAGTGTTGGTATTAGAAGATGAGTTATAAGATTTAGGAATACTTTCCTAAGGCAAACGCTGTATCAACAGAGGCGTGTCTACAGATATGATCTGAATATAACTTCAATATGCTTGAGACCGAAACATAAATTATCCTTAACGAGATAAATCTTTTACTTAATATTTAATAACGTATCTCAACTTATTTGGCTTTCGGTTATGAATACTTTATATCTAACCACAAAAGTAACGTCTAAACAAATAATGAACTGGTATTATTCATGACGAATTTTTATTCGATTTGCGCCTCTATACTGCGGCATCTTTGTATTTTATTGCGTTTTTATGATTTCCAATTTTCCTTCATTTGCTTGAGTTCAGATTTGTCGTAGAGCATTAAATGTAATTGCGTGACTTTTAATGCCTTTTTTATGCCTTGCATAAATATTTTTTTAATAGTTGATAGAATACACAATTAAGTATCTTTTTAGTTCTAAACTAGCTCAATTTTCGATTAATTTCGTTCCTTTGGAACCGTTCAAAATAAATTAATCGGATTTTTTCTTTACACTTGTGCCGAATCGTAGGCAATGCTGTAAAATTTTAGTTGCTTTCTCATTTATTCTGGAATTTAATAATTGCAGTGGGTTGTAGGCGGATGTTTGTTTTTCAAAATCTAAACTTGAACGAATATCATTAGTGAGAAATGTGAAATCGATACCATCTTTGCTTATTTTATTGACTGTTTATGATAAGTTAGCATCTGAATTCATTAATTAACTCGCGTAATACGGCTGTGCTAATAAAGTAACCAATTAAATAATACAAGAGTTGGTTTGGATTTTGTTATTTTCTTTCTATTTGATCCACGGGTATATAGTCATTATTTCCTTAATTTCAATAAAGCTGCTTATTGCTGCCATTCAACACGTACCTTTTTTTATCAAAAAATTACGGCTTATTAAAAAACACCGGTTTTTTGGAGATGTAGAAAAATAGAATCAAAATTATTGATTATTATTTTGTACTTGAAAACATTATAGAACTGTTCTTTGAAATCCATTCATTCTTGTTCTTTTGTAGTGCAAGTTTCAATATTTATCTTGAGTAGAAGTGTTATAGATTGAAAATCAAGTAAATGATCAATCTGTAACTTACTATTCTTACTGTGGGAAGCGTTTGAAGAACTCGTGTAAAAAGACGAAAAACACGTGTAAAAGCTACGAGATCCTCATGCGAATAGCTTTCAACTTCTCGAGAATTTCTGATCAATCTGAAGACGCGACACATTTTTTCACATGACTTGACACAGAAAATATGTTAAAATCGTCCTCTTCCCCTTTGTCCAGTCCGACCACCTCCACATATCCACATCCATCTGCTCTGTCCATCTATTTCTTATTTCTTCCTTTTGTTTGTCTCAACTCTTCTCGGATTGACGCAGTTTTGGATGGCGTCTCGTGGTTTTTGTCCTTCCCGCCTTTTTGTTTGGGAATTTCTGCTCCAATTAGGTTTTTGTGGCCCGATCCGCGAACAAGTTCGGTGTTTCAGAAAACACGCTCCCGGCGAAAGGGCCATGAATTGTATTATTTCCCAGTTTAATTATCAATTGAAATGAGTCTTCTGGCACATCAAAAATAATTGGCGTTCAAAAAACATTAAAAAATACCAAAAGCTATCTTTGAAAAAACTCTCACTACTTCAGTATGAGATATTTTGCATTACAAGATTTTATAATCATGGTGATGTTTTTTTAAACCTTTGGTAGGTACAAACAACAGTGTATTTTGTTTTCAAATAATTGCTTGAATGATCCCTCTTAAACAAAGATCTCAAACTCTCATTTCCTGGACATAAGGTTCTTGAAAAATTGTTTCTTCCATCATGACTTTTTGTAGAGCCAACATAATATTGTTTCTTTTCATCCACAATCCTAATTTTTTTTTCGTATTTAGAAATGTTTTGTAAACAGAATGCTCGCTTGTTGAGCTTTGAGAACAAGTGTGTCTGAGAAGGATTCTAGGCATTAGTTGGTTTGACTTCAAAACCAACGCTGAAATTAGGGAACGGAAGCAGCAACATCCAATAACTGGAGTCGTAAAGATGCGGCGGTGGACCTGGCTTGGGCATGTACTCCGGGTGCCTCGGGAGAGCCTGAACCCGAGCTGCCTCTTCTTTACGCCTGCAGGATCCCGCCGTCCTGGCAGACCGTCGATGACCATCCTACGGAATTATTCGGCGGAGCTGATGGATGCGGGCCTGACGTGGAAGGAGGCGAGAGAGCTGGCTGGTGATAGGGTCTCCTGGAGGGATCTAGTGATGTCCACATGATCCACATAGGAGCGAACGTGGCGGAAGAAGAAGAAGAAGAAGAAGAAGAAGAAATGTTTCGAACATCTGTGCGTTTATTTCATGTTTTACTGCATTCATATAACCAAATGCATTGTACATTAAACATATTAAATTCATTATTAGAATTCTTTTATACTAACTTTGTGACCGTCGCATGGCAATCCGCGCATTCTAATTTTGCTTTCATTCGGTTAACATTTTTGTATCAAAACAAAAACCTGCAGATTTTATCTGTCGGGCTCCCTTGTGAGACCAATTTGAATGCGAATCGTCACACTGACCATCCATTGTTTATCGCTACTATGTTGCATAATATTCAGTCTGTAGAATTTCTGCTTTTGATTTTACCATTAATATACACTTAATTTTAATTTATTTTTTATTTTTATTTATTTCAATATATACATACAATCTAAAAACACAATGCATGTCCCACTGAGTTGCCTACTGCAACTCGTCAGTAGGTGCATAAATACATGTTCAATTAAAAATAAAAGTACACAATACATACTCTTGCGCAAAAAAATTGACAAATACATATAAATAAAAATGCAATTCTAAACTCAATATAATACATCGCGCTCCAGCAACCAAGTTCTCAGCACGCGTCTCCATTTTAAGCTTGAAAAATTAATTATTTTTTTAATACTTGTTGGTAGCATGTTACAAATTTTTGGTATACTGTATTGAAGTGTTCTCTTACCATATTTGTTATTATATTTAGGTAAAACTAATCCTTCCGCACTTGTAAAACGTGTATTGTAAACATGCACCGGTCTGTGTTTAATATAAATAGTATATATTTTTTTCACAGTGTAATACATAAATAAACGAGTTCGTACACAATATTTTTATTTAGTCCATATTTATATGGACAAATTAATAATAGGTTTAAAATTCGTTCCTCCAAGCGCTAAATCTTATATGAAATAATTGCTACCAGATAATAGGAGACAAGTTGTGGTATTGTGGGATCCGAACTTAAGAATTCTAACCCGGATAATGGGACACCAACCACTAGACCACAACTCGGTTCCAAATAAATGTTTTTTTTTAATTAATGTAATTTTTAATTTTGCTTGGTCAGTAAAGATAATAATACAATTTTTAAAGCTGATTCGCCGAATAAATAATAACAACTAGTAAATTGTAGATATCCCATCCTATTTGATAGGTACTTTGTAGATCGAAATCTCGGAGGAGGAAACAGTGGATAGCATTTTATTTAGAAGATAACATCAGTGTACAGGCGATGATGTCCAAATTTATTTTTATTTTCTAGCTGTAGTTGGACACCTGTAATTTCTAGATTCCATCTATACCACTTTATTATGTTTACTGCTTATTTATTTAAAGCAGACTTTATCTGCTCTTTGTTTTAGAGCTTTTTTTTTATTTCCCACTGACTATCCGACACTTCACAAAACTTACACCTTGAGATAGAAACCTGGAATTTTATTACACTCCTTAATTTAATTCACTGAAATAAATTTAATAATAGTTGTGTAAATTATACGCGTTTAATTGTATTCATTAAACTGACATAGGTATAAATAGACACATCTAATTATCACCTCGTTGTATGCATACTGTGATAATTTCATCGTTTTAAATAAAATTAGCTGTACACAGACTAAAACAATTATAACGAAAACTTAGTTATATAAGAAAATTATTTTTATATACTGGTACCAATAATTTTTAAATACTAAAATTTCTATTAGGAAAGGTGAATCTCTATTTTCCTATTATTATGATTAAGTAAGCAAATTTCATTTCGTGTTTGTGTCAATATATTATTTGTTACACTTATGATTTAATGTTACTCTATTGGTTTTTACCAAGTATTTTTTCAGTTGAAATCTAGTTGCAAAATTGTACATTTTGTAGTAAAATTATAATGCATCGTATTGCAAGTATTCCTGTCATCCCAGAAAAATCTGGTGAGGAAGGCTTCTAAAAATTTGATCGTTTTGGCTTCTAAAAAATCCAATTCAATTCTTAGGAAGTCGTTTATTTAATTTATTAATTATTTTATCAGTGTGTGTGTATACCTACCTAATGGTGATCGTAAAACATCGCCATTCGCCATAATATATTTGGTTCTGCTGTAGATTCGTTTAATTTCTATAATGAAAATCTTCTTTATTACCATGTCAGTTGTTCTCGTTAGTTCAGCAACGGTTCGTGAAGATATTTGCGAATTTTACATTGGATTTATATACTCGTACGTCGTGCATTCGCCACGTCTCTGCATCAACAGATAAAAATGTGCTCTTTGTTTGCGGTTTGGCAATTAAACTTTGCAATTAATAGCACCATTTATTTTTAAGCTGACTTGGGTTGAAGTGTAAAGGTAGAAATAGCGCTTTGATTGCCGCCATTTATTCTTTAGCTCTTTACAATAAAGATTTGTACCTCCAATTAGGTAACCACACATTTTAGGAAACTTATCACTTTTTCAGTTATTACTGTATTTTAGTATGTTTAATCAATTCATTTTTAATAATTTTTTATTTCTTTTATTTTTTTTTACAATTTAATTTCAAATTAGTCTAAAAAATATTCATTTTAAATAAATAAAAAAACTCTGATATTAGGGTTACTGTTTTTTTTTAATCTATAAAAATATAATGTACACTACCCACGGGTTTTGGGAGTGCAGTTGTCCCTTTGACTTGTGATGACACTAAATTATAAAGAACAGAAATTTAAAAAAAAAAAATTGGAACATAGATATTAGATGTCTAGACACAAGTTGAACAAAATATTGTCAAAATGAAAAAATAGGAGCAAAATGGTCATGTCAGATTCTAAGACTCTTTTTAAATCTGTCGCATTACAATCCAATATTAAAAATATAATCATGAAATAGAGTGCTCAGCCTTTTTCTTTTTATAATAAACTACAAAAAATACGGCATGTTTTTTATGTAGGTACGTACATACATTAAAATTGAATCAGATAGCGTTGGGCTACTTGCAGAGCGGAGACACCTTAAACGCTTTTATTTAGATATATGTGAGCTCAAAACACAATTTTATTTGGTGGGTATGTTCAAAATGCGCTTAAATATGCATAGCTAATCTAAATCTTGTTTGTTTAAATTAGTAATTTGGTAGATATTTTTGTTCGATAAAATTTCCCGTCTCCGATTCAACCGCCCGAAGTTTTTCACTATTTGTTCTTTTTGTTTTGTAGCAACGAAGTATCCACGAAACTGTCGATTGTATTATTAGAGCATTAATGAAACTCTCCAAGTTACCTGGTCCAAACAACATCCCCGCCCATTGTCGTAAGATAATTCCAGACTTAAGAAATTGTATCGGAAATTTGTTCTTAAAATGTCCACATTATAAAAATGCCCGTTTTATTACACAATCCTCTAACATTTTGGTGATAGACTTCGTTTTAGCCTTTTTACTCGCTGTCGGGTCATTTCGCGTTTTTTTTAATGCGGTGTCGAGCGATCGGGAATCCCGTCTGGTACACTTTACAACTACGCCCCAAAGTCACGAGAATCTCGTTTTCGTATCTGACGAAACCCACAATTTTATGGTTACCAGAGTTCAGAGACTTAATACGCGCATAGGCCGGGCTTATAATCAGAAAAATTCTTATAAACAACATTTTGAGTGAGTCCAAACAGATGTAGACAAAAACTGGGTTTCACCTATGCATATGTAAGTAATACCCATTGCATTGAATCTCACTTGCAATTATAAAGGTTTCTGTTAAAATGTTCACATATGAAGCGTCATTTCACTGTATACACCGTGTCCCAAGATGAGACCGCGAAACTCCAGAGGGTGATTATTCATGATGTTCTGAGAAAAAAATCTGAATAAAGTTTTTAAAAAAAACTCAATTCTAATTTCGTAAAAAAATTATTAAAATATGAATAAAAATTCACGCGTGTAATACCGTCAATTTTTGAACTGGCTCACACCACGTGATCTGCACCAATAAGCGCGAAGAAATCACATATTTTTGAAACTTAAGATTCAGATATGAAATTCGAATTTTGAATGTCCGTACAAGGCGTACCAGAGCGGACCCCCACTCCTCCCCGCCCACCGCCACCCCGCCGCCGCTAGCACTTCAAACAGAAGCCAGTATTACACTCGTCGCTTTTTTATGAATACTTTTTTAAAATTAATTATTGGAAATGCCCGGATCAAAAAACTTTATAAGGATTTTTTTTTCAGAATACCATGAACAATCACCCTCCGGAGTTTCGCGGTCTCATCGTGGGACACGGTGTATATACAAGTTCTGATAATAGGCAGATATTGATATCAAATAAAATGTGAAAGGGGAATGTTGTAATTTATCAAGTGGCTACTTGTACTACTATGTAGTTAGATTCTATAAAAGGTACTACACATTGTAACTCTTTTAATTTTAAATCTAATAATAAAGCCTGATTAAAGGTATAGTAACACGTCAAATCATTGTTTAAGTAAAATCGGAAACTTTATAACTTATGCGAGTAGAATCGGCATTCACTTCATTTACTTCATAACTATTTAATTACTACAAGTGAGAAAAAGATTTTTATAACGCCACAGTAAGTTTATTCTATGTAAGTAATACGTGTAAAAAAATACCTATAAAAAAGTCCACGATTCGAGTTTCGGAAGGTTTCCATGTGCGGGTGTATTGAAAACACTTAAAACGTTATTATTTGTAGTATTATAAAATAGGAAACACTCATGGCCTCTTTCTTCTCGGTCCATGTCCCGCTGGACCGCATGCGATGTGGATTGCTATTGTTCACAGGGTGAGTTTGTTGTTATTTTATTACGGCATCGGTATACCGACAAGTACCCACGTATCTACCTTTCCGATAAAACGGTATTTTTATGTTTATATAAGCAGGATAGAGAGCTGAGAACAGCGTTCGGGATAAGGTTGAGAAATGCGTGCTATATGAGATCCGATAGTTTTATTTTTACATCTTTCTACCTAAGTTTCTTAATGTGCAATCCCCAATAATTAAAAAAATATATCGTCAAATTTGTTTCATCAACCTATCGAAAAATATCATCATTCTATATTCCTGTTTGCAGTATGCGGATTCCACTAACTGCTTTCCTAGCCAAGCGATTGGCCGCCATTTCAAGTCAGGTCTACGTCTCGCAGTTCTGGCGTTAACTGCCGACCGAATGTCAACAGTGGACATGGAAAATATACACTTTTTTTTTAGTAATATCGTATTAATTTGCTTATTGTTTTTTTTTTTATGAACAGAATTTATGGAATTATCATAATATTATCATTTTTATAGATAGAATAACTACAATATCGTTCGAAAAAGCAAGTTTTTTTCTGCTAAGGGCTGGTTTATATGTAGCCGCAATTAGATAAAAAAACTTGTGTTGCAAACGCTTAAAACTACAGATTTACCATGAGTTTATTCTACATTTATTATTTCACTTGTAAATTTAGAAAAAGGGCAAATAATTGAAAAAAATCAGTATGACCTGATTCTATAAGTTACCGAAGCTGGATTATTAATTATTGAGCCTGCAGAAGTATTCTCAAACGAATATTTTTATTCTTGCACCAATGCGTTTTATTTACAGTATCGGTAGATTGTACATAATGAATCCTTTATTAATTTTTATCGCATATTATCAATATTACAATACTACAGAAATTTAAAAAAATACGAGTTCATCAACAAAAGCATTTTAAAGTAATTAATTAAATATCTTTGAGTGTTATGTAAATTTCTAAAGCCCTGCGGATGTTCCCAAAAACTGCTTTAGATTGTTTGTTCTAGAGTTAGGTACTACCCGACCGCCTTTTTTAACCAGCATTATTTATGAAATCACGAAATCTTGTAACAGATAAAAAGGGATTTTAATATAGGAGGATTACCAGACGATAAGGGTACAATTGAGTCTGGTTTATAATTAAATATCTGTAAATAAATCAATAAAAACCTCGTACCCCATAATTAACAGTGTCCAAAAATGTATACAATCAATGGGCCGTTGAAATTTGATATTGTAGTTTTGTTTGTATGCTCGGTACATAATTGCGTATAAAAAATAATTACACCAATAACTATGTTTGAAACAATATTGTTTTCTTAGGAATTTTCCCACGAAGCCTCATCAAAATTCGTACTATAACAGTTTAGTGAAAATACATACAAATTTTATGTTATATATGGTGAACGATTACATTACTTGGTTTATAATATATTTATTGGTCAAATTATACTTTATTTCGAGGTATTTATTTATATTAACTGTTTTTTTTTAAATTGAAACTACTAACAACTATCTTTAAAAATAATGCACAAGTCTGTTATTCACCTTTTTCGTGATTCTTTACTTTTTTATGGTAGAAATAAAATTCAACGTTGAAAATATTTGCTCTGATTTTTCTTTCGACATTGTTAGTTTCTTGCTGCACTGATCTAATTTAATAAAATTTTGACCATTGATCGAAATTTGAAGCTTCCTGTTATTCGTCAAAACATTTTAATTGCAATTTGTATTAAAATTACGTTAATTCTTAATTTTACTGCAATGTAAAACTCTAAATTATACGTTTAAATATTCTTTGTTTGTAAAATAAGTAAATATGTACATTGTTGCACTGCAAATTATTGTATAGGATAAGAAAATGTTAATTACACCTAAAAATTAGCAATTCTAAAAATTCTGACCTCTTCCGGTATTTATTTTAATTTCTTACTTATATTTTTTTATTTATGTAATTTACTTTAAGATTCTGAATAAAATACTTCGTTTCTTGGTATGTGCAGCATCGATTTAGAAAACAAATTATTACAACATGCAACACTACATTCTTCTTTGTATCTTCAAAATTCCTCATAATAAAATTCCTATAAACAAATTTGCCATATCTCTTATACCGATCAGCATAAACAGTAAACCTATAGAATTTATTTTGAATAATTTATCAAAAAAATATATTACGCAATGTTCCTTTAAATTTCCTTTGTGTTTTCCCGTAATTGAAGTAGAGCACATAATTTTCTGATTCCAAAATTTCTCACGATTAGCACTGACGATAAAACATCCAACCAAAATAATAGTTAACATTTCCATCGAATCGTGAATAACCACGAGTGCTCACCTGAAATTCTTGTAATTTTGTGCACAATAATAGACAATAATGGCGGCTCTTCAAATATTGAGGTAATACTCTGTCAATGGGAAATAAAATATAATCTCCGTAGGGGAACGAAATCGCGATCAGATACCGTTGTTATTGAGGAAAATTCAAATATAGGCGGCCTCCGCAGCGTTATGGCTAAGACGATGAGCTCAAGACACGTAGATTCCGGGTTTGATTTCCGGTGAGGACACAAATATTAAAAGTGTTTTTTATTATTATTATTTATTATTGTTTTCAATTTTTTTTGTTATTCCCATCTGTTATTGGGCCTTGATGCATCAACGCAGTGCCCTATGCACCATTGGATACGGATAAGGGAAGAGTAGAAGAAGTTGTTATCGGGCCTCTTGACCTGTTGAAGTGACTGATTTGCGCTGATGGAAGTTAAAAATAATTTTGAAAAAGCTATTTTTGTCTATCTTTTGATACCCCTGTTACATGCAGTGTCGATGACGTTCGTACTTGTTCGGAACAACCTATTCAGACACTTGTACTTGTTTCCGTTCCAAGTTAGATCCTTCTTCTACAGTTCCTAGTTTAGTTCAGCCAATGTGGCGGCCGCTCACGACGCGACGCCTTGTTTACTTAACTGTTGTGCTTGTTCCCATGGCCTGGCTGCATTTTATTAGCATTGTGATTATAGGTCTGCGGCGGTTTGGTCGCCGTTCGACCGCCCGGCAATTAACTTCCGGAAGTAGAGTCTAGCCCGCACTAGATTCCTGGACGCGTTCGCTTGGAAACGCGTCGATTGTTACCTCATTAAACGCCACTTTACAGTTGGTAAAGCTGGTGCATCGAATTAAGCGAACAAACACCTGACCAATTCGTCTAATAACTACCAAAAATTGACACTTTATCCAAAGTGCAAATCACCCATAGTTCAATAAGGTTTCACGTTACTTCTCGATGCTCATAAACCAACCATTCGTACTTTTAGGATATTCCGTATACACATAGGGTAACAAAACTCATAGTACAACCCGAAATCTAGTCAATCTACATCATATTTGGAATCGATTGTGTAATATGACTTTTGAATCTGAGCTTCCTTTTTTTTTCCTTGTAAAAGCTTTATAAGTACCTACTGACCGTAGTCGAATTGCACAATTTTTTATTAAAATTCGGATTTTGCTTTTGTTTTCTTTATGGATAGTATTAATTTGACTTGCTATCAATTCGTAAAAATTGGTTAAAAAAATCAACTTCTTACTTAACTTTCTCGGAAACTATGGGTCAAATAAAAAAAATTATTCCACGAAACCGTCGCCAAATATGATGTCGATTCACTTGTACATATGGTTTTGTAACACGGTGTATTGCTTACCAAAGTATAATAAAATGTATTAATACGCAATTAATCAGGATAGTACCTCATTTTTGCGTCTTTCCGTCGTTAATGTGAAAACGTTTTCGTATTTTTAATTAAATAGTAATAATGCCCAGCTTTGATCAAATATGCCGAAAAGGGTGTTTAATACAAGTTTTCGAAAATATATGTCTTCCTAGGGTTAATTTCATAACACCACAAGTATATCAAAATCACCGTCTTAAATTTTTAAGGGCTAACTTGGCTTATTTGATCGTAATGCCCAGTTTTCAGTTTCATACTTGCACTTGTCAAAAATATTAATCGAAAAGTTCTTGTCGTTGAATATCTTCTCGCGTCCATATCTGCATAACAGTTTCGAGGAACTATTGATCGCAGCTTCAAGGTAGGTTGCGAACTGCAATTTTTATGCTAAAAATTATTTAGATATCCAAAACAACTTTATTTGTGTCAGCAGTCAAACTATAAAGCTCAAATGTTTCGTTAAATTGTTGTAGTTTCGCCCGTCACATTTTTACATTATTTATGTAAGAGAGAAAGGTGGAAATATCATGCATTATTTCACCGGAGTTGACAATATTATCACAAAAAACATATAATTTTCATCACATTTTGCTCTTACAATAATTTTTATTAAATCGCTTTTGGATAAACTTAATCTAATCCGGTAAAGGATCAGTCGATGTTGCCAATTAAATTAGAATGCCCTTTCTTATCATTTACTAATTTGACCACCTAATTAGTACAAACCCAATATTTCGCATTTCTGTACATACCTACATACTTCAGTCATTTTGTCCAACCTGCGAAGTGGATATCAGTACAAATAAATTTTGAAACAAGGCGTTTTTAACGATTGCATAAAAAATAATGTTACCTCCTTTAACGGCGGACAGAGGTGATATTGGTTCTCACGACACAAAAGGTCCTCTCACAGGATGAACCTCAAATATCCTAATTTATATCGCTTTTATTCAAACATTTTGTGAAGAAAATATTACTACTGATAACCGAATCTCGTGAAATTGACGATTGAAATGGATAAGTATTAAAAATCTTCCACATTTGGTAGTTTACTGCCTAAAACAATTTTCAATTTACAGTAAAATATTTAATGACAATTTGTACTACGCTTTGGTGAATAAATACGATATAATTTGCTTTTTTTGCACCCAATAGTTTAAAATGCTAATGTCTAATTTTGCCATTTTTACATAAAATCATTAATATCATTTACTATTCAACATTCAAAATCAATATAATAACGATAGATTGCACCACTACACAAAAAACCTTCTCTAGAGCTGCAATTGATTTGATTTATTAAAAAAATATTTGCAAAGAAGGATTTATTTTCGGACCCATCCTGTAACGTTTGCTCTCCAAGATGATCTCTTACTTTGAAAATCGTGGTTAAAATGTGCTTTCTCCGCAGTAAATCTGTTTGATTTTCGTTATTTTAGCAGATTTTTTTTTTTTTTAATTCTTAAAAATCGTTTTTCCTTGAGGCTGGAATTTCGTAACTGTTATCTTTTACGTAGCCTTACAATCTTGGCAATATCCTTCAACAGGCCAATATTATATTCCAGCCACATTCTTTACATTGTCAAGCCTTTGACGTTTTCTTCGTATGGTTGAACCATACGACCATATTTTTCACATAGCAAAACTATCTTGCCTTTCGTACAATGCTCATCTCACTTGGCCATTTTCTTGACAAGGTTAAACATAAACAGCTTTTACAATTTTGTTAGAATAGTTAGAATACAATAATTTTTAAATAACTACTCTGATTTGTCCATAACATAAATAAAATTATAAGTAAGCTTTTATTATGTTCCTTTGCTATTTTTAAAAAAATATTAAAGAGAGCCCGCGCAGTGTTCCTTTTGAACTTCCACTACGAACAATATGATTCGCCCTTGCTCTCCTGTCGACAACTCGTTTGTATACAATGTATAACAAGATAATATAACAATGGCCCGACCTCTTGCAGTTGCCCGACCAACAAGGTGACCACACGATTTCGTATTCGAAACTGAATTTTCTTTTTCGTATTTTTTTCCATAAATCACATCCACTCGGACATTTTAGATACTTAGATCAAAATCGATTTTTTATTAATGTTTTTAAAGACAAGATGACCTGATATAACATCTGTTTCCAATGGGAATTTTTTATGGGCAGATTTAAAAAAAAAAAAATAGTTTGCATCGTAAAAAAAAAATAACAGAAAAAACTTCACGTACTTCCTTAAAATCACACCTTATTTTTTTAAGAAAAGATCAAAAATATTAATCGGTATTCATAAATAAAGGGTTTTAAAATCAAAAGGCTTTTTTTAATGTGTCAATCGTATACGGGTGCGTTTTACTTATAATTAAAAAAAAAACAGTACCCACTTGTTTCCAATAGCAATAAAATCCAAAACCTTTTTTTTTCATAATAAAAATTAATCCGTTTTTTTTGTTTCGATTGTGACTTTTTCTCTTATTTATTTATTTATTTAATAACAGGTAACTCTACAATGTGACAATATCTATCATTTTACATATTATCATAATAATTAAATACATGGTTTTATTGCACATCAATTACAGAATTACACAGCATTAATAATACTCGTAAACAATTTACAGGTTTTAAAAAAGCTTTAAGTACTTTGCATAAATATGTTCAATCAGAGGTTATAAAAAGATTTCAAGTTCCTCTTAAATTCACCACATCTATCATTAAATACATCAATATTAAATGTTTTTCTATATCATTGTACAGTCTTAACATGCGAGACAAGGAATTAAAGTGCGCCATGTTATTGTTCATACTGTTCATATTTCACCACGTTCGCTCCTATGTGGACATCACTAGAACCCTCCAGGAGACGCTATCGCCAGCCAGCTCTCTCGCCTCCTACCACGTCAGACCCGCATCCATCAGCTCCGCCGAGCACATCCGGAAGATGGTCAGGTTAGGTTAGGTTAGGTTACTTGGAGGGAATTAATTTATAATCGCTACCATGATGCTTTTCATGGTTCGTCCCTTTAGCGTAGGTAATTAACAAAACAAATTTGCATCGTAGACACTTACATTCATGTTACATCATGGCGGCAAGCGTCTTTAGATCTTTAATTCACATTATTATATTATACTCCCACGTACGTACATCAGTAGCTCAATCACAGATAACTATCGACGTAGTTAAAAACGTGCTAATCACGTGCTAACGCTAACGATTTGAGCGATCACAATGACATACCGTTCAATACCGCGATCGCCGAGCCGAGCATTGACGATCTGAGCCGAGCGGAGCCGATCTACGCCATATCGCGGCCGTACGTCAAACGTCAAATCATCGCGCTTGTCGGATTTTTTATTATGTCGACTGCTTTTCTCAATATTTGGCTTGCCGAAAACCGGCTTAATTATAATTAAGATTTAATGAATATATGTGCGAATAAGATATATCTCGGGAAATGGCTCGCGACTAGTACGCGCTCGTTTAATAATCCCGATCGATAACTTTTAAAACGCGTGTTCCATTGTGATCGCGAAAACGTTAAACATCCATGGGTAAGAAATCGTTATCACGTCGCTTATTACCGAGTCGCTAGTGATCTGTGATCGAGCAACTGGAGAAGGTATTCTGGTATTAGGATATCAGCGTTGGTAAACGACTATCAAAGTAAACTTGAGCACAAGAAACCATTGATATGAAATGCACCCAACCACGAAATATAACAATGAGCGGTTTGCTTCATGTATTCTGCTAGTTGAAAGGTTTTATTGTTTCTTGTAAGTTTTGTATATCTTCAATTTCATGTGTATCATATTTACGAATTCAGCAAAACTTTGCATTAGATTTTTTTTAAATTTTTTATTTTTATTTTTTTTTTTTTATATTAAACGCACTAAATCCGTCTGTATGTTTGTAAGTATCCAAGCGAGTGCGGATTGTCGGGTTAGATCGAAAAGTTGGGATGCAGGATGTCGTCCGATTTTGAAAATTTATATGAAGAAATACGCGCAAAAAATGCGGCTACGTTTCGGCGTTTCAGATGTTTGCGATCTCTCAGAGACGGGAGCGGCAGGAAGGTTAAGACAAAATATTCACCTCTTTTATACTCGCCGTAGCCGCGCGTCCAACGGTTGGGGGGCCTTAGTTCAGCGAAATTTCGGTGGCGGATGCATCAATCTATTATCTAGCGCCCGTATCGACACATGAACGTAGAATACAAAAAAGCATGATTACCAATTATAGTTTTTTACATTTATACAATTCAAAGTAGATGGAAACAATTAATATAAGAAATAAAAATAAAGAGTTATGAGGGAAGGATAGGATGATAGGGATAGGTAAAAGGAAAAGGAGATGACTGGGAATGTAATTAGGATTACCTTTTACAGTCTTTAATATTTCGAATAATTTTAATTTGAAATTGGGTAGTCTGATGTTAAAAAATGTCAAGACAGGTACAGTATTCATTGAATTTCGCACAACTACGATAAATAAAAAAGATTTTTTAAAATAATTATTTGATGGTGCTAAATTATAAAAAAGATGACATTGTCTAGTGAGTCTAATTGGACAATGAAGAGGTATCTGCTCTAGGAATTTTGTAAATATAATAATTTCAGAACTAATAACATACACAAAACTCGTAGTACAACCTGAAAACTGGTGAATCTACATCATATTTGATGTCGAATGTGCAATATGACTTTTGAATTCAGATTCAGCTCAAGCTTCCAAAAATTTTTTTTCTTCTTTCAAAGCTTTCGTAAGTAGGTACCTACCTACCGTAGATTAAGTTAAATTGTACGAATTATTGATAAAATTTAGATTTTACTTTTGTTTTCCTTATACATAGTATAAATTTGACTAAATATATTATATTTAATAATCATTTTAAAGAATTTCTCTAAAAAAAATTTACGAAAAACTATGAGTCATACCAAAAAATTTTACTCTACAAAATCGAATCCAAATATGACGTAGATTCACTGGTTTCCCGCTTGTACATTTGTATGTTTTGTTACACCATTTATAAGTACAAGTGTGAGGTTATCGAATGTGTTTTCCTGTTCCTTGTTCCTTGTTCTCCAGGAAAACTTTTTGATCCGTTGAACTATATTTTATACCTTTATAGCAAAAATAATTGATTATTTTAATAGATTTTTACGGGTGCTTGCGATTGGCTAAGATAATTGCAGATTTTAAATATGTCTCAAAAAAACTGTTTGTGAATCTAGTTTTATAACGGTTACCGAAAAGCGGTCTTGCAATATAAACTATCGCGGTCTGTTATTATTTGTAATTAATACTTTGTATTTGTATAAAACTAGAAGATTCATTGAAGGAGATTTGGATACAGCTCAGCTCTGCAACTTATCATCACCATGAAAAGGTGTAATCAAACGTTACCTAACTACCGGACATGATTTCATAAATCAACCAAACTTTCAATATTCCTTTTTGGCCATGGGAGGAAGAGGCAATTTAAAATAAAACCCGTCCATTAAAATGTCGACAGCTTCGTACACCATGGGTTCAGACAATGGAACGAAAACACGGATTCCTATAGAATAAAACAAACCAAAAAAAAAAATACTGTTTGAGTTGACTACGAAATTCCATTATCCTATCCTTTCGCTGTCGTGTCCAAGGAATGGAAATTTGTTAAGAGGACACGTGGTCACGTGGTTCGCGGCCGTTCTTCCGTACAATCGTATTTCCAAGATTCCTCCCTGGAATTCAGCACTAGGGTAATATTTTTTTAACCTATTTTAGGTATCATGCAGAAGCGTGCTTGTATCATCTTATTTTTATACAATTATTTATTTTATTATTTTTATTTTATTTATTTAACTATCCTTGCATAAATTACACAATAGTAATAAATTTATTGCTATAGTAATAAATTTAATGCCTATTTTACAAGGCATCAGGTTCTCGGCGTCCCGGTCGTCCACTGTTGACAATTCGTCAGCAGTTTGCGTCAGAGCTGCGGGACGTGGATTTGACTTGGGAGGATGCGCGGGAGCTGGTGGCTGATCGCTTGGCCTGGAGGCAGTTTGTGGATTCCTTATGCTCCACATAGGGAGCGGATATGGTATAATGAATGAATGAATGAATAAATTATAGTACTTTTGGATGTTGTCACTTCACTGGTCCTCGGGCACGTACCGGGGCGTTGAACATATACATTGGTGTTTATTTTCATTTTTCACAAAAGCTATAATGACAGGTCATTAAAATTTATTTTGTGGTATATTGAAGTGAATAAAACTAAAAAAGAAATGTAAATGGCTTTATTCTCCTATAATAAATGAAATATTTTAAAATATAAGTCGACACAAACACGCTTCTGGTAAATATCTAAAACATGTGAAAAGATCATTGCTCTAGTGCTAAATTCCAGAGAGAAATCTTGGAAATACGATTGTACGGAAGAACGGCCGCTACTACTACGTTTGTATGGAGAAACGTAAGTGGGACAGGTGACCACGCGTCCTCTTGAAGGGCTGCATAGAGTTTAGCTGATGGCGACCGAAGCCCCATCGTCATGATGAATTTCAAGTAACATCGGTGGCGACTTCGTGAATTCGTGGTGTTGGGAATGGATGTATTACGGACTGAGTTTACATATTATTTCGCTTAGACCCCCCTCAAGATATTCCGCCATTTTAAATCTTACATTTCATTATCATAACTTATCCACGCCTTGCTTCCACTACTCGCCCTTATCCGTACCCGATGGTGCATAGGGCACTGCATCGGTACACTAAGTGCAGTGAATCCTGATCATGAAGGCAATATTACGCTTCAGCGCCAGTTCAAGGTATAAAATACGAAATATTTTTATATGAAAACCACATTCAAATACTTATTTCATATTGACCCCCATTGGGAATCGAACCCGCGACCTTATACATGGCAGCACAACGCACTGTTGCTACGCCACGAGGCTGACATGCCTTAAGACCTGGATCTGTTAACTATTTTAAGCTACTTAAATAATAATTTGAACCGGTTTATAATTCTACTTTTAAGCTTAACATTTTTAAAACAGCATTTCTGCAAATTCACGGTATTTTAGACAATAGATAAATAAACAGAATTATTTAAAATATAGCTTGTGTACTTTTATATTTATAATCTTTTCAGACAATTTTTCTTATCCAAATCTTTTTCAATTTAAATCCATTGTGCAAAGCCAAAAATTATCATTTTCCTAAATAACCTTAGTTTTTTTTCACAAGAAATGCAAGAATGTTACCAAGAGATATATTGTACCAAAAATCAAAAGCCAGTTACGAAGTTAGATATTGTACCAAGGATTTCCTTTTGCCGGCTTGGATACCTACATATTAGTTTTTATTATATTACAGTATACTTTTTATTTATTCAACCGATATATATTTTTTTCATTACGATGAACTATAACACTAAAAAGCTGCGTACTGTGGGCGTTTAGAAATTAAAACAGTATCAAATTCGAAAAAAATCTTATCTGAGGATCTTGGGCGTGTAATCCAATTTTTTTTAATCCACAAGTTAATTGATTTTCTACTACTTTTTCACTTGCTGTTTTTTTTAAATGTCGTCGTCTAGCTACGCTTGTAGGTACCAGGTATTTTTATTTTGGTAATAATAGTTTTTAAATACATCGGATTTTTTTCTCTCTACATTTCACGGGCCGAATGTTATTACTCCCTCGTCATCATGTCCGCTGCCCTGAAAATAATTTAAATAATATGTATATTGATCTTTGCGCTGTAACGTGTAACAGGCCGCTGATTTATTGGTTATTTATTTAAATTTCGTCTCGACTCGCTATGATATGAGCTGTGGATTTTCGGCCGACAAATAATATCTCGGTGGTATTTGATGTCCAAACTTAACGCCCTCGCACTTAACTCAAATCCCATTCACTTACTTATAATCCCTTGGTGTTGAAATTGCTTTTTATTTTTGTTAAGTTTGTGTGTATTTAGTTTTGTATTTAAAAACATAAATTGTGTTATTGCGTTATGTACTTTTTATTACTTACTAATTGATTAACAATTTTATTTTAATGCCATTTTTTGTTTTTGTATTTTATATATTTGTTTTTAGTTATTTCTTTTATTATCTGTATAACATAATAATATATTCTTGTTATATTTTCTTTATTATTGATATTTATGCTATTGTCTACTTTGTTAATCTTATTTTTCTTATTATTGTAAAGGGTACAGTGTACCGTGCATATGAAATAAATTTAAAAAATTAAATTAAAAATAGGTTTTGAATGTAGGTTCACCTGAATATCTTATTATGTGTGATAATATCCTTTTTTTCCATTCAGATTAATTGGCTGTTACATAATTTCTATCATTTACATGTAATATTATTATTCTCGTTTATGTGCTTTTGCGGTTTATTTTTGTATGTTGTAAACCTAAACAGGGCCCGAAATAACAATTTTGAGTTTTGAGAATTGGTGTCTTAGAAGAATATTAGTGCGGTGGTTTGACTGTCTACTGTCATCCGGCGAAGGCGTTCCGGCTGGCTAGGCCATGTACTACGTTTGCCTCCCTTAACCATACTTGCCAATTTTACGAGGCATCAGGCTCTCGGCGTCCTGGACGTCCGCTGTTGGCAATCCGTAGGCAGTTTGCGTGAGAGCTGCGGGACGTGGACCTGACATGGGAGGATGCGCGGGAACTGGCGACCGATCCGCGACTTGGAGGCAGGTATGATGATGATGATGATGATTCATAATATATCTCTGTCTCAATTAAAAATGAAAAATGATATCCTTGTCGGCCCTTGTTTTCTTATTGAGCTGGTTGCTTAAGTTTTTTATAAAAAAATATTTATGTTTAATTTTGTTTGTTTCAGGTTGGTGACCGTTCACGCTTCAACTTTCATCTTCTTTTTTTGATTATCTCAAGGTAAATGAAACTTAAGGTAATAATTGGTTAAGTTTTTATATTAAATATCATGTCATTCTATACCACTTTCCATGATACAAACTTTTTTTTTTTTTAAGAAGGATTTTGAATGGTTGGCATTATCCAATACTTACTGATGTATTCTTAATCTACACTTTTTACAAGAATTGCAAATCTGTTTAAAAAAATGATGGGGACTTGAGTTACCTATATCATTACATAAATATATAGTACCTATAGCGCTGTAACGATCATATCGCACCATGAATTCTATACTGCATTAAGTCCTAATTTGTCGGAAATGAACTGAAATTACCACATTAGGTATAGCTCACACCGACCGCGACCGCCACATTTCTGTCTCGTTTTTTTTTCTTTACTTTATCGAGATATAAAATTATTTGAAAAATCCAATTATAATGAAGCAGTACCGAAATCAAAATCACATTTTTGAGATTTCTTAAAATGAGTTTGGTATATGTATACAGGGTGTAACAAAACTCGATGTACAAGCGGGAAACCAGTGAATCTACATCATATTTGTAGTCGATTTTATAGATTTTTTAAATTTATTTGACCCTTAGTTTTCGAGAAAATTGAGTACGAAGTTGAATTTTTTTTCGATTTTTTTTTGCAAATTGCTATCAAATATCATGTAATTACTCAAATTAATACTACCCATAAAGAAAACAAAAATAAAAAAACACGTTTTAATAAGAATTTGAGCAATTTTACTTAATCTGCCATACTTATGAAAACTTTTGTGAGAAGAAATTAAAAAAAAATTTGAAGCCCAGATTAAAAAGTAATATTACACAATTGTTTCCAAATACGCTGTAGATTCACCAGTTTCCCGCTTGTACATCGAGTTTTGTTACACCCTGTATTCATGATGCGATATCTCAACAAAATTTAATAACGGGCATACAACTTTAATAAAAAAGCATGCTACTAGCTAGCTTGTGTTTTTGTACGTGGAACTAGATTTTACTTACAGAATCCAATCTATTTTGGCCAAGGGGAAATGGGCGATAGGATATATTTTGACCTTTGTTTATTACTTTGGAATACTTTGAGTATCTTTTCGTTTTGCGTGCAATGATTTATTTCTAGTAAGACGTTAGGTAGGCATTGTGGTGTCTAGCTATTTGTCTTGGCCAACACATTGTTGTTGCGTGCCACAGGGAAGATACCCGGGTACTTATCTGATTTATTGGAATGCGTGTTACTATGAGATTTTGACACGTGGGAATATTATAAAAAACCGAAGATTCAATCTGGCTAAGTTATGGCCGCACTTATTTACATGGATACAGGATCTGATTCCTCGCTAGTTCCGATTGTGACTTAGTACTTGTTTATTCAAACAATAGGCTTGGTTCGGTTTTCTCACCAAACAGCGCTCTGAAAAACGAACAAGTAATTGAAAAAAACTATTATATGTAGGTATATCGCCTTACAAAAGTATTCTATGAAATGTATGAGTTCGCTTTAATAATATAATCTTTATGTAAATTTATGATCGACTTTCAAAAAAATTACTTTGTTCAGGTGATTTCATTTATTTCTATGAAAAGTGTTAAAAAAAAATCACCATATTTTTTTCAAATTGAAATCAGTTCATTCCTGATTTATTTATTTTAGGATTTACAATTGTATTTTACTTGTGATTGAATTCAAAAATAACATATTTACTGCCTTTAGAAATCGTTTAAGCACATTACTTAGTGCTCAAGATACTTAATTTAATTTTCGTATCAGTTTTACAAGCTAGTTTGTGGAAGCAATTACCGTGTCCTTCGAAAAATCGCATTCTGTCATGTCTTCGTGTAGAAATAAGCCATCGATGTATGTTTAAATGTAACCGAAAAGTACCTATAATTCGTTTTTGTATGTCATTTCTCTTCTCTACTATCTACCGCTTTATTACTTCTAAAATTCTTGCCGGTTTCACGTTTGCCCTACCGTTGGACTCCCAAGTTTCCTTGTCTAACCGAGCGTTGATTTATCGCCTGCCGAGTACCGTTTCGTGGTATGACCCCATTTGTAGATAATAATTCCGTTTGCCACACAATTGCCATTCTTGAACGTGTATTATTTCATCTAATGTAATTAAGTTGGAAATAAACCTGCTGAATAGAGCCTTAGATACGAAAGCTCAAACGTTTGTTTTACTGACCTAGTAAATTTATCGGCTTAATTCAATTATTAAAATTAAAATTTTTAATAATGTTAGCAATTGATTGTTATTTCTGACTGTCTCATGGTGTGGTGGTTAGCGCTTTGGGTAACTTTGTATGAGATAGCAGGCTGGATTCCCGACGGGGTCAAAATGAAATATTTATTCAAATGTGTTTTTCACATGTCTTTTATGAGTGATTGACAGTTCGACCACGGTGCTTTAAGCACATTTAAATAGCCTCTATATAATTAAAACGTTATTAATGTTTTATTTTAATTCATTTAATGATAAATTATTATGTATAATCGCCATCTACGGTGTCGTAGTAAATACTGGATACTGTAGGTATCAACCTATCTAAGAAGTTGAGTTATTAACACTTCATCTTATCCGCTGTCGGACAACTTTCTTATCATACGAGTACATCGGTTTTATCACGAACAAGCCTTTAAGGAACATTTTTACAGATTTCAGCGTTTGTAGTTCATGGCTGGTCCGGGATTCGCGGTGTATTCTATTAGTCTTCATTAAAACTGCTAAGGAACCCGATAGCCATCTTAAATCACGATTCGCGGACCGCTTCAGAGGTGAGGGCATATATCGCCCGCTATATTCTTCACGAGCTCGGTATTTTACACTGGGACACTTTAACACTTAACTCGAGGACCGAAGGATAGCTAACATAATGTCGTTGGACAATTCATTTAGCAGCTAAATCAGCTCTGTTCTTGTGTGTGGATAACGCGAGGACGAAAGGGTAGCTGAAATAGTGTTTGTGCTTACTTAACACACAGATAAAGAAAGAAAAATCACGATTACTTTATGTATTCGTTCTGTGGCTCAAAAAAAATAAATAAAAACTCTGTTTTAAGCTACCAATTTGAATTTTTTTAAAACTGCCAACCATTCTTGTGCAAATTTTCTATCCTTATCTTAATTATCATTATCGATATTTCACAAAGCATAATGCTCTTGCTTGTCGATAATCAAGTATTAAATGACAAAATTATGTTAGTAACATTGCGATTCTTTTAGATTTCTTAATATTTAAAAACCAAATTAAGGAAATCCTTTCTGATGAAATTTTGATTCGTCTTATTTAAAATCTCAGGTGATTCATTGTAACAATATGTAAATGTGATAAAATAATGAGTTACTGATTTGTGATTTCTTTCACCTTTTATGAATAACTCATCCTACACTAAATCATATTTAGAAAATAGCTTTGAGCACTAACGCAATAAGACGTTTAGGATATTACACAATAACTGTTGTTTTATTTAACGAATCAAAATGAAAATACAACCAAATACTTAGCCTTGACAGTAATTACATAATAATAAAATATTTTTAAAAGTTTTGTATTAATGTTTGTTGTCCTTAATGGCAAAATATTTCTCTAAATACAGGTCTTGTAGGTACATGTAGGTAGGGTACCTACCTACTTGGTACTTAGTTTCTTTATTTTTAAA
Source organism: Micrasema minimum (assembly GCA_022494985.1). NCBI lineage: Eukaryota > Metazoa > Arthropoda > Insecta > Trichoptera > Brachycentridae > Micrasema > Micrasema minimum. The sequence continues at coordinate 51,434 of JAGVSP010000799.1, forward strand.
ATATGATACATTGATTAGAATCAATGATTACAAATATTTTACAAAAAAATTTTTTTTTATAAAATTTACAAAAAACGATTATGATATGATTCCAAAAAGTTACATAAAATTTTCAAAAAAATATATACGAAAATAAGCGTCGAGGGTTTGGATCATCATCAAATATACTTTTTTGAATTTTACTTCGAATTTGTCACGCCTTTCATTAAAAAATACCTCATCTCTTTGGTCTTGTTGGATAAGTTCATGTGCTCTCGTCCTTTTGTAAAGATTCTGTTGTCTGAACTTTCTTCTTTTTGAATTTCAACTTTAATATTTTTTCCAAACCATTATTCTTTCCGTAATTTTTACCTCATCGCGTTTCAGGAATCTTGATATTGTCATGCTCTTCTTTCTTTAGAAATTTTAGCGTAACTTCACGTTGGATGATCTCATATTTTTGAATTTCGAACGGCGTGTGGTCTTTAATTTTAAATTTCGAACGTCAATATTGCCTTGCCTTTCTTCTTTCCAAAATTTCAACCACAACTCTTCGCGTTAGATGAGCTGTGCCTTGTCCGTCGTTGAGATTCCAATTGGCGGTGATTGATCGTCCGGCCACTGGGCGTAGGCGGGCCCCTAGTACCGAGATCCTCCGCCGCCTCTCGTGACGCTGCGATCCTCGCCCGTCTCCGCGCAACTGAAACAACAAATTGACAGCCGGTTATTATTCATATCGCGCTGGCGTCAAAACTTATTGATCGAATTTCGGATCGACTGAATTTTGACCCGGACGGTGAACCATTTTTCAGAGTCAATAGGTACCTACTATAAAAACTTTTAAGTAATAGAACCTATTTTTTTTTTGCTAGCATTATCGTACAAATGCAGTGACATGTGCACCAGTATTGTTCAGAATGATATTTTTTTAAATACTACGTGTGTTATAAGAGTATCCTATGGTGAGGTGTAGAAGTTTCAAATTAGAAAAAAAAATTAGAAGTCATATTTTTCCGCCTTGTTCTGGATAATCGTTTAGTCACCTTGCTTCAGATCGCGGGTTCGATTCCAGACGTGGTAAATATAAAATATTCATTTAATGTGGCACATAATAATGTTTTATATGTAAAGGGGTTTGGACACAGAGGAGTCCCCTTTACCAGTGGAAGGTTAGGAAACACGGTGATGGGTAGGACACGGATATTGTAAAGGGGGGCTTTTACCAGTGGAAGGTTAGCGAAACGCCGGTGATGTTGTATTCGTTTATTCCGTTAACCAGTATGAGTATTGCGTGTCGGATATTGAGTGCGGGGCAGTTCCAGTAGAGATGGAGCGAAGTCGGCGGCTGGAACAACAACGTTGGTAGCGGAGCAACGAGGAGAGCAGACGATACGGGTCGGCCTTCCATTGCTGGTACCAGGAGTGTGTATCCAGAGCGTGGTCCGGACTTCCATGACTCGTCGTCTACGTCAGGCAAGACACTGCGTCTTGGCTGCTGACGTGGACTGGCGATATAAGATGGTTGTGTTGCACTGCTGTTCTGACCCTCGGTACGGGTAAGGACAGTAGTCCTTTGTTATTAGAGTTGTATGGTGGGGATAAACATTCGTGTGCAAAGCCATACTGCCCGTGTGAATTGTAGCGTCAGCTGATGATTTTCTAGGAACTACTTGACGCAGCTGAATTATATTTGCACTTTGGTTCCCACATATGTTTGATACCTTGGACTGGCGCTGAGACTTAAGCCTGCTCGTCTTGCTTTCATGGAACTATATTCACTGAATTTGATGTTATACAGTGCCCTATGCACCATTCAGTGCGGATAAGGGACAGTAGAAGTTGTAGTTGGACTATTAACGACGATATTTTTTCAAATCGATTATTTTATAATATGGTATGATGAGATGAAGAAGATTTATAGTTTAAAAAAATATAGTTATTTTCGTTTAGCATACGCATCATCCTATGTTTCTTTTCCTCTCATTCTGCAGTGTCGAGTGTTATAGGTTCGGATGTTGGTTTAATCGAATTTGTAATCACCAGATACGGATTGATTGGTTTTAGAACAAGTGCGGGCAACGATTTGGGGGCTTTATTAAACGCTTGTTTGTGGAGCGTGATCTTCAATTTGTTTTGTTAGATAGTGAGAACTGAATCGTCATCCGCTGAGATTCACCACCTCTGGTAACCGGTAACAATGTGCTACACGAATTAGGTTTGGTTATTAATTTGATCGTTTGTAAAATAAAAAAGGTTGTCTTCAATGTAAATACATGGTGTTACAAAACTCGTTGTATAACCCGAAAACTAGTGAATCTACATCATACTTAGAGTCGAATGTGTAACGTGACATTTGAGTCAGCTTGGATTTTTTTTTTTTCTTTTCATAAAATTTATTTATTTATTTATTACATTTCACACATTTAATAATCACAATAATGGGATGGCGACTCAATCAGAAGAGACCCATGCCAATGATCTGGCCTCGACTCACTAGATAGTCCGTGTCGAGTCAGGGCATTGCAGTATTATACATAACACATTGTAGTACTAAACATAATTAAATATTTACATAATTAGTATAACAGAACCAAGTTTGGATTTCACAAATTTACAATTTTCAAAAAAATATTTTTGCATAAAAGCTTTCATTAGTACTGCAGATAAAGTAAAATTGCACAAATTTGACTAAATACCTACATGATATTTGATAATAATTTTTCCAAAAATTATCGAAAAAAAATCAACGTCGTACCTACTCAATTTTCTCGAAATAGGTTAGTTCAAAAATTTTTTTTTTTATAAAATCGTTTAAAAATCGTCTATATTATGTAGATTCACTGGTTTTCCACTTGTACATCGATCTTTGTGACACCATGTATTTTGAAATAGTCTAATTTTTTCCGCGTCTTAGCATAATGGTAGCGCATTTGGCTACCGTGCATGAGGTCGCGGGTTCGATTCCCGTAGGGGGTCAACATGAAATACTTATTTACATGTGATTTTTATATAAATATTTCATGTGTGATACCTTTAACTGGTACCTACCCACTGAAGCGTACAACTGATCATCTAACCTTGATTTAGTGAAATGATCAAGATACACTGCACTTGGTGTACCGATGCAGTGCCCTATGCATAATTCGGTGCGGATAAGGAAAGGTAGTAGATAGTAGTAGTATTATTTTCTCCGTACTTCAATATTAAAATCGTTCCTTTTGCTATAGGTTTTCAACAATTGGCAATGTTCAAGCATTTGTTCGCGTATGTCACTTTGCAGCTTGACTGAGGCGACGCCGACGCCCCAGCCAGCCAATCATTTGCACCGCGTTATAACATTTAACTTTGTTGAAATGTTATATACAGTATTTCTTTATACAACCCGGAATTTCATTCATCATCAACATCATCAGCGAGGACGTTACAGTCCAACCTCGCTCATGAGCATCGAAGGCCCATCAGTAAATTTAAAAAAAACTCATGTTTATTTGATTACGGTTTTTTTTTCAAAACCACTTAGACGGCTGTTTAAATTTTCGTGGGAGGTACTTAAAAAAGAGGGTACGTAGGTGCCTTCAGCGCACCGTCTTCAAAGTACTTATACGAAAATAATAAACATTGAATAATTTGGTTTGATTGATTAATGTCCGCCCGTTTGATGGATGGTTCGAGGCGCCTCAAAACATCACCAGAGTGACTAGCATGGCGGTCGAAGCGAAAGGCAAGTGCTTAATTTCTGTCGTCATTTAATTAACATTATTTTGCATTATGAGCTGATGGCTGCGGGCCTGACGTGGTAGGAGGCGAGAGAGCTGGCTGGCGATAGGGTCTGCTGAAGGGATCTAGTGATGGTCTACATGCCCCACATAGGTGTTAATGCGGTGAAAGAAGAAGAAGATTTTGCATCTAAAATGTGATGCAACATTGAACTGGCGCTGAAGCAAAACTGATTATAACTCACTGCTTTTATGTAACAAATTGTCAAGATTAACTGCAATAATAGGTGTAGCAATGCATCGCCCTTTGCACCATTTGGTGCAGATTAAAGCGAAGTAGTTGTATGTAGTATTATTTCATTTGCTCTTTTCGAGGTTTTGACCTCTGTTGCAAGAGCCATGTTCAAGAAAAGTTCACCCTGAAATTGACCCCTGCAACTGAGGTTGAAACATCGAAAGGAGCTAACGAAACAGGGATTCTCCCAAAAAACACATTAAAACAGAACGTAGTAGTAAAATAGCATATTTTCAAAGAAATCCTCCTGAAACGAAGCGTTCGTTTTCGTTTTAGCCGCCATGCTAGTCACCTGGGGTCCTAACATTAACACGTTCGTGCTCCACATACACTCATCTCGTCATCAAATTTCCAAAATTCTGGCGTTTTAATAATGATTTAATTAGTTACTGCCGGCACTGTGCGGATAATTTTTCGAAAGCTCTTTGAATATTAGTGCTTTCTGAGTAAATAAAGCCCCCCTGAATTAAGTTGTCATCGAGAATACTGAATATAAAAGAATGCCGATGTTATGCCGACCTGATGTTGTATGTAACATGAATTGCTTAAGGGCCTTTAAGACAATTTAAGATTTCCTGAAAACGAGTAAACCTACATAATATATATATATTATCCTTATTCTTTCGAGATTCTTAAAAAATATAAAGGATTCTTGATAAGGTGAAGTTTTTATTATTTTACAGGATCGTAAGATAAATATGATAATTCGAGACTAGGTAGATAAAGATAATGAAAAGTAATACGTTACTTGATTATTGTGATAGATTTTTTTACAAAAAATATTAAATTAAGGCTGTAGTCAAGGCTCATACGCTCATATTATTCTGTTTAATTCGATAATTACAATGTTCACACATTTTGGCGAACTAAATAGTTATCAACATAATTTATTTTTAAAAAATGGCTCAAACAAATCTACAACAACGATACAACAGATAAGAAGGAAATAAAAAAGGAATGAACGAATAAAAACACAATTAAAATCAACAAAAAACAAAATTAAATGTGCCTCAATTTATTGAAGGCGGATGATTATCAAGTCATTATTACGTATCGTTTTCCATCGAAATATATTTCTAATACTTTTTACTAAGTGCCTTACTAAAATAAATTCGTAGATTAGAATTTTGATAAACTCAAAGATTGATTTTTCGTAACTCAACTTATTGAACTGAATTATTTTTTGCCGGTTAGCCACTACCCCATAATTTGACATGCCTTCCTACTTTTTACACATACATGAACTCGTGTTTATCTTATGCATAAAATAAAGTAACTTTAATTGAGGTTGAGGTTGGTACAAGTACAAGAACATGGCATGCTTATACTATTACATAAATATGTTTGTAAGTGTCGGGTGTTTTAGACCAGGGATCCCCAAAATATAAATTTTTACCCCGTAGCTTAATGTTTGATGTAGTTTGATGACGTAGCTGTTTTGAAATGCGATTTTAAATGGATGAATAATTCTACTTTTAATTACTTACTTCTGCTTCTTTCCCACATCTGCACTCAATGGTGCATAGGGCACTGCATTGGTACACCGAGTGTGTGTATCTTTATCGTTTGTTACAAGGCTAGATGATGAGTCTTACGCTTCAGCGCCACTCCAAGGTAGGAAGTATTTTTATATGAAAATTTATTTATTTATTCAAAGCTTCATGTACAATTACATAGCAAGAGTACATTTAAATAATTAATTATAATAACAAACATTTTTAAAATTACACTTTTTATTTATGCAAATAATAGGTATTTGTATATTTTTCTCTCTTGTTTTCCTCACCGTGTATCCCTCCAAGATAAGTCCACGTCCCGTAAACAGTCAACAAGATTGTGTCATTAGTAGACGTCTATTAGGCTGGTAACCTATCTATTTTTTAGCTACCTTTTCAAGTAGGCAGGGCTTGTTGAAGGTGAAATGAAGTATGGAAAGTTGAGGCTAAATTTTTGGCAAAAAAAGTTTGAAAATGTCTGCTTTTAGTTCTTCCTACATACTTCCATTTTCCTCCCACGTTTTATTTCTAACCAGGATGATTGACGTTCCTCATTTGATTTTAAACATCGAAATAGTAACCACAACCCGTAATTTACACGCACATAATATAGGCGCTTTACATGTTCATACATGCAATCAAAAATATTTATTAGCTTTTAACATATTCTTCAATAAACGCTTCGGAGGTGTTAAAATAATATTTTGATGATCTTTTAATCACGGCTATTATTTATGTCAAACGTTTTGTCCGCCTCGTAGCATAGTGGTAGTGCATTCGGCTACCGTGCATGAGGTCGCGGGTTCGATTCCTGTAGGGGTCAACATGAAATATTTTATTTACATGTGATTTTTCATATTAATATTTCATGTGTGTTTACTTGGACTGGTATTGAAGCGTATGACTGATCATCTTACCTTCATGGAAATCAAATGATCAATATACACTGTACTTGGTGTACCGATGCAGTGCCCTATGCACCATTGGGTGCGGATAAGGGAGAGTAGTAGTAGTTCTTTATAGGTTTTTCCGAAGTATAATCTAGCGCGCAATTATTGTGTGCTAGATTGTACACTAATACTTCTAATCTTCAATAAGTTTTCTTAATATCGTATTGTTACATTATTTATTACATTTCTATTTTTAAAAGCTATTTTTCTTTTTATTTCAAGGAAAAACAATTTAAAACTTAGTCACATCCGCTGCCGTTAATTCATCTAAAATTTACCTCAGAAATTTCCGAACTTGAACTCCCGCACCTCGGGAAGACGCATTAATTTATTGTAATTTAGTTTTTTTCAGGCGTATTTTTGTTTGTACATCACCTGCATTTTTCTGATGTTATATATTTTCTTTCCCAGTTTCAATTCCCAATTTGCCTGGCATCTCAAAAATCCGTCTCCAGTTGCGTGTCGCCGGTATCCGCAGGTATCTTTCAATTTAGGGTCTCCCTTAGCAATGAATTTCCCATAGTCCGTCCAACAAAGGAATACCTCCAAGCTCTCGTTGTCCGCCGTCCAGCGTACATACGCGCAGGCGCAGTAAGGAATCAATAAAGTTATTGCTCTTGGCAATATAGTTACCGGACGGACAAGCGACAATGATCCACCAAGGGACTTTGGAACTTTGAGTAATGCTTTTCGCTGTACTACTTTTAGGCCGAGCCAAAGAATAAAAAAGGTCAAAATTATCTTTACAATTAGCTTTATGTATGTTATTCGCAATACAATTTTCCCTCTTCCGCGCCTAATGGTCCAAAGAGCATTGCATTGGTTGGCAAAATGTAATGAGTCTCGATTTTTACTTAGAAACTCTTTAAAATCAAATAAATTTATTCACTGTTCTAATAGAGATATACAGTAATCTAACCACTGTGGAATTTTTGTAACAGCGCCTACGTCTTATAAAAATACATATCTGTATTCAAAAGCTTGTTGTAGCTATTAAGGCTTATTATTTCATTTCAACCTTCGATCTCTCATACTTGTGTTTACACAGTGTAAATGTATTGACCTTTCGATCTATTGATGCATTTATGATTAGTCCATATTATTGTTAAGAATAACCCACTCGCAATTTATTTTCACTTGCGCAATATGCTTTATAACGTAACCCACTTACAATGTTACATATCAAGTAGTTTAAATAAACTGCTTAATTAAGAGGCGAAAATTTTAATATTCAAAGTACTTGAAATATTATAAGTACATTATATCATGTCAATCTCTTTGTCAAAACTTTTCGCAATGAAATATTATAAGTATATTAAATATCATGTCAAACTCTATGTCAAAATTTTTCGTAATTTAGATGATAGGCTTGGTATTGATCAGGCTATAAAAGGGTATTAAAAAAAGGGTTATTAAAATTCTTTATTCCTCTCTGCTTTTCTGTACATTCTTTTTTAAAGGAGCTGTCGAAATAGTGAATACAATTATTTGTATTAAAAGCTATTTTAAAAACAGTTGACGTGTAACTAATTAATTATAACGGTTCTTTCAATTTTTCACGTGCCCACTTTCAAGCGCGTGTATTTACTTGATCATGCCATTTCATTTTCGATCTTATTCAACGTCTACATTCTACATCTAGAAAAACTGTCGTCATAAATTCGTTTTCCCGTTTTATAGCCATTCATTCCTCTCATGAACCCTTTGGTTTGTTGTTTATTCTTATCTCATCCTTGCATTCTGCTCTAATTTCATTATTTTTTACCTCTCGTACTATATACCTAGTCTAACCACAATTCGCCTGAAAAAATCGCATTTTAATTTCCATTTAGTCTACGTTCTTCCTTCAATAATTCTATGTAGTTGTGTATTTTAATAATTTACCTGTTAGATAATTGTACGTTTTTCTTTTAATTGATTGATTGATTTTATAATCAGCAGAGAAAACCTTTTTACGTCTTTAGAGTGGATATACGCGTATTTAACAATCATTGCTTTACACATTATTATTTTACGTTTATGCTAGTATCTATAATATTATTAGAGTTAATAATATGAAATATTATACATAAAAGTTGAATAAAACTACTTGGTACATTTCCACTTTTATTTATTTGGCCAGTTACCGCTTTCACCCTGTTAGCGGCATTTTCAGACTGGTTTAATAAAAAATATAAATTAAATATCAAACATATCTCAGAGCCAGGTGTAATAATCACACTTTAACAAAATCGACGCAATATTAATTTTATAAAAACTCTTAAATTAGTCACCATATTAACGCGTGTTGTTATTCTTAGTAGGCTTAGGCTCTTAGGCTTTTTAGTGTTCCTGGAAGTTGATGTGCATAAAATCGGTAATCATAATTACTCTGAGTAACTCAATCGTTCTGCAATATTATTTACGTAACCGTTTTTTAGCAAGTCCGGGTTCAAAGCAAGGTTCCCAAAACTCTATTTTTATTTTTTTTAAATTTTGATTTCGCGATTTATCTTAATTTATTTTAAATATCAGTCATAACTGATCATTTAATCTCTGTGATTATGAATGTTTTGAAGTTAGTTTTCCACCGGAACATGATTTTATTTAAAAATATTTTTTAATGCTTATTACGAAAAAATAAGAAAAAAATAAAAGAAATTAATTGTATAACCTTACATTGGTTTTAAAGATAATTGTATTTGTCATAAAAAGTCATTTAAATGGAATATATAATATAAATTATAATATCTAAAATATTTACTGAATTCAAATGTATAATCCCTTTTATCACTTTCATTGCTTACCCTTGTCAAATGTAGGTATCTATTATTTGTTTATTTATATTTTTCTTTTACATTGTCATTTATTAATGATAATGATTGTCTACATTGTTAAATAAGATCATACTAATGAACTGATTTCAGAAAATTTTATCTATAGTGATAATAAATCAATCGCATGATAAATGTTACAGTCGATGCAACTTTTGACAAGAAAAGCAGCAACAAGAAACAAGATCCCAAACAATTCCATTAGTATTAGAATATCCTGTTTTTTTATAGTCGATTTTTTAATATTCGATTACTTATAACCGATCTCACATCACTATTCACCACCTAGAGCCGTTGAGCAGACCGTGCGCGGGGTCGATATTTATTGTGTATTTTCCTGCTTTATTTATTGTCCGGAATGTAAATGAAGTCGGAGCGATGTTCAATTGTAGCCGAGGGTCTGGATGTTGCCGCTTGATGTACGGTAATTTCCATACTTTGTGAACTAACTATTTAAGATATTTAAATGAATTCTAGACTTTCATAGGAGCCGCTGCACAGCTCTGGCTCGGGCGTCTCGACAAATTTGTGACGACATGACTTTTCGTATATTTTAATTTATTTGATTGCTCTAACGTACATCTAGTGATGTTGATGGTGAATAAGAGTCATTACGTTAAATAGCATTACTGTCTCCAGCCAATTTACAATATACATCTCAAATGAGACGAGAAGTTTAAAAGGGAACATGAAATGTATATCTCGGTAAACAACATTTTTTGAAAATTGAATACAAATACTTGTAGACAAATTTTATCTGGAAACCCATGCTGGGCTGATATCAGATATTATTGATATCCCAACAGAGACATAGAAACTCTGGAAACATATGTGGGTTATCTAGGGCCTTACCTACATCTTATAAAATATGATTGCCAAAAAAAGGCTTTGCAATCTTCTCAACAGATGACAACCAGCATAGAACAATTCTGTAAAGCTGGAATGACGAAGACGATTTCAATAGTATATAGTAGGTTCCAAAATTTGTCATATATGGTGTTATCAGATGATGGGCTGAATGGGGAATGTTGTAGTACGTCAAGTGGCCACTTGACCCGGCCAATGACAGGTCATAAGCCCCTGTAAACGCCCTAGATAACCCACATTCGTTTCCAGAATTTATCTGTCTCTGTTGGGATATCAATAATATCTGTATATCTCGGCGTCTACAGGTCTTCTCTCCTATCATTGGCTAATCCAGCAGCCAATGTCCAGGTCATATACTCTGTAACGCACAGATGTCCACATTTCCTTGCCAAACCTCTCGTCTTTGTCGAGATGTCAAATAATAAATGTAATTGAACGCAAGCCTGTATTGGGTGAGAATCAGTTTTTATCTACTGGTATTTTGACACACTTAATGCCATCTATTGCCAACTTAAATAAATAAGATTGTTTATTATAATAATGAACTTTCTTTCAGCATTTTTTAATCATATCTTTAATATATATTTATATTCTTATCGTATAAACAATAGTGATGTCGTGATGTGTGATAAAACTCTTTTGTGTTTAAAATTTTAAATTTGAAACAATAGAACAAATGCAAAATTGAGCAGTTTAACATAATTTTATCTTAGTACAAATAATGTATAATATTAATGATAATTCAAGTCTATTGATAAGAAATGACCTTTGATAAAAATTTTGCAATAAACATTGAAGATTAAAAATAATTCCTGATTACGGTTCTTTATCTAAAAAGTGATAATTATATTATCTTAATCCATACAATGTATAGAGTTTATACTGTTAGAATGTCAGGTATGTTTTTCGATTTGAGCGCCTGTATTTTTAACAGATGTTTCGCCTTATTTCACATTCTGAACAAAAAAATATGGACTGGCTCTGAAGCGTAACATTGATCATCTTGCTATGCAAATTCACTGTTTTTTGTATATCAATGGTGTGCCCTATGCTTTATTTTGCTCGGATAAGATAAGTTTAGTATTATTAGGTTTTATACTTAGCACACATTATAAATATTGTACGTAAAATTTTAGTAGGAATATTGCCCAAAATTTTTATTAAAAAAACATAAAAATCGATTTAATTGAATTTTTTCATTGAACCTTACGATTACGATATAATATATAATTATTATTTATACGTTTTTCTCAAAGTCTTACCATTTTTATTTTCGTGCCTATTCTTCGATTGCATCGAATCAATGGGGTTTTTATCCACTGTACGCCATAAATTATATTCCTTTTAGAGAAAATAACATTCCATTATTTTGCAATTATGTACCTATCTGCCTGACTGCCTACCTACTTCTTCTTTTTTCCGTGGCTACGTCCTGTTGAGGGACAAGGCCTTCTCTACGAGCAGCTTCTTCCACTGCCTTCTATCCTGGAATGCAAATGTCTATTCCGCGACGGCCGTTTTGGGCGTCTTTCGGACATAATCGCCCCACCGTGTTCTTAACTTCTACGTACTTATCTATTAAAAAGTAAAATTTTCAAATTGTGTCTAAGTACCTATTACTTTTATCTTATTATTACTTTTTTTTTATCAAACAACTGATAAATTTACAAATTTCGATAAGAATATAAAATGTGTCAGCTTACGGGAATCCCACATTTTAGTTTATTTTATCATTTTTATCTCAATTTCTAAGAATCATCTATCGGATTCATGATAGATAATAAATATCCAGATTGGAATGTGTTATGTAATAACCAGTGTAGCGCCATTTCGATTTTCTTCCATTTTTATGTTTTTAACCTAGACCAACATGCAAGTTAGATTCATTTATAATATTTATTTTCTAAGCTTCAAAATGAATTTAAAAAAATTTAATTGATTATTGTATAAGTTTATACTTCGTAGGCGTGTAAAGCCATAGTGTTATTTGGCGCTTAATTGAGTACTGCAAAACACCGTCCAATTACGAGGGTGATTCAAAAACTACTTGCACTTTTCGTTGTACAACTTTATAGAACATTTAAAAATGAAAAGTGTAAGTAATTTTTGACTTACCTCGGCGAAACCATTGTCTCCTTCATCTTGCTTCGATTGGCTATTGTCCGCTGGGATTGCCCCTTAACCAATATGCTACACTCAAGTTATTCCCTCCCCATTCAACGAACTTATTTCGATGTACACCGAGGACAATAAATATGTAATTTCTAATAATTCATTCAAAATCCTGTTTCAAACAGGAATGCATTAATTACGATTGCATAAATTACTCATATATTTTAAAAATATACGCAAAAATATGTACAACGAACTATCCTTTTTTTTTTGAGTTTTTACTTTATAAGATAGGTAGTAGCGTTATTATAAATAGTTTGTAAAATTACCATTATGTATTATTTATATTATATATAGTTTTCTGAATAAGTAATCAAAAAACATAATCGATCATTTTCCTTAGTAGAACGATAATTCATTCGGGGCCAACATGATACGGATACTACAAACTGTTCTTTATATTGAATAAAAAACAGTAAATATGCAAATAATAAAAAATCACAAAAATTATCGCATGATAATGTAACGATTAAGATGTGTTGTACTGCAGTGCCCTACTCTATGCACCTTTGGGGGCGCGTAAGAGACAGATAGGAATGTATGTACTATTTTACTTATCGAATTAAGATGTAGTTGTTATTACTTCTACTATTATTTTCTCTTAACCGCACCTTATGTTATGCTGCATAGGGCACTGCATCGGAACACCAAATGCAGTGTATCTTGATCACTTGTATTACATGAAGGTAAGATGATTAATCTTACGCTTCGCTGCCAGTCCAAGGTTTCACACATGAAATGTTAATATGAAACCACATGTAAATAAATATTTCATGTTGACCGAACCCGCGACCTCATGCATAGTAGTCAAAAGCGCTGCCACTATGCCACAAGGCGGACAGACAGTAGTTATTACACTAAATAATTTCATTAATCGCAACTTCTTAAAGTTTCTACCTACAGCTATATTTTTGCTCTTTCAATTCTTGGTATTTGGTTTCAAGGCAGCCGACCTTTATACCGGGCATCAAGAAGAAATCAGTGCTCGTTTTTCTTCTCCGTTCCTCTGCTTTTATTTTCGTTTCGTCGACATTTTTGGGCGGTCGGCCTCTCCCTAAAGGCGGCAATAATTTCCCCGCCATTTCGCGATACCACACCGCAAGTGTCGTGAATATTCGATTTTATTACGTCGCTTCTTTGTAATTATGCTTATAAATTGTGTCGATTACAGATTGCCGCCGGCACTAACCTATTTCTGAAGAACTGTTTTCATAAATCGGCCGCTTAACAAGATCGGTTATTGTATGAAAGTATTAATTTACTTTGCACACCATTGCACTGGCATTGTGCGCTATCTGTCCTGGTGAATCGCGATATTTAAAAAAAATCAATAAGGGTTCATTTATATACATATTACATCATTCCTCCATCATGTGATTACCATAATGGGCATATTTGCCAATTTCAGAATCTTCTAAATACATATACTGTGAATTTCCTTTTCGTTTTGCATTCGTGTTTTCTGCCATCTATGGGGGAAAGTACTAAGTAAGCATTTTTATGTTGTAGGTACGTCAAGATGCTTTTATTGATCTTGATATGTAATTAAGGACATTAATTCAGTAAATGGAGACAGATTGAAGCAGGTTGAAGAATTTGTATATTTGGAAAGTATGTTTACAAGAGATGGAAATGTGGATAAGGACATTGAGAGAAGGGTTAGTGCCGGAAACAGAGTCAATGGTGCCTTGAAATCGATAGTGGCAAATAAGAACTTATCGAAAGAAGCAAAATTGGCAGTACACAACGGAGTTTAGAGCAGAGTGCAAGGCTGAGATAAGCATTATCGACAAAATTAAGAAAGGGCTTTTACGACGGTTTGGTCATGTGGAGCGAATAAGTGATGAAAGAACGAACGGCTAAAAAAAGTTTAAATGCAAGTGTGCTTGGATGAAGAAGCCGCGTAAGGCCGAGAAAGACATGGCTTGACCAAGTACGTCAAGTACTTGAAAGTGGTCATGTGAAAAGTCGGAATAATCGGCGTATGTGCATGAGAAGATGTATGAATGTAGAGGAAGCAAAGGAAGTCTGTCAGGACAGAGTGGTATGGCGTTCTATCCTCTCTGCCTACCCCTGCGGGGAAATGGCGTGATGGTTAGTTAGTTAGATATGTAATTCTTAGTCGAACTCATTGTTTACAAACACTGCATTTAACCCGTGACTAGCTTTCATTAAATTGTCATTTTAAGAGAAATAAGGGAAGACGGATATCTAGGCGTAGAACGCTTCTCAACAATTCTTAAAAATGTATACCTACTTTGTTTTAGGATACTCTTGAATCCAACATCGCGCGGTCAAGTACTAAAATTATAAAGCATCTTAATTATTTTATTTGCAATATCGTTTATTTTAACTGCCAACAGATTATTTTAGTGCATAATAATCACTTTTTGTTTAGCGTAAGTATTCACTTTGAGATAATTTAATTAAGACCATAAACACGTAAACACGAACAGATTTGTTTTTAACTGCCTTTGAGTTCGTTTTCAATCACCTCGTCCATATTTATCCATTATAATTTTACGCCAACTTATTCAGGTTGCTCTGTTGTTCATGATATTTTATTATCTTCCTCCCAATAATGTGCTTGGTGATTTACGATCAGAGCTTCAAAGATAAAATTAATAAAATTCGTAACTTTCGTTTCGGCTACTTTTAATCATGAAAAACTACACTTAATTAATTTGGTTGTTAATATTAATAGCATATTAGCTGAGGTATTTTTTCAAATTTTGTTTTTTATGTTTCAGTAATTGATACCAATAATTTTGTTCTAAATATCTAATGTATTTTCTTCGGAGCAGTAGTTCTTGCAGGATTTTTCAAAAATCCAAAAATAAAAAGTAGTAGAGAGTTTGTAAAGTTAGGTATTGTTTACTTTGCTTCATAGACTATGACTTAACAACTTAACACATATAACTTTCAACTTTAATATCCGAACGTACGTTTTGGAATCGATAATAAGGTATTTATTTTACGGCTCGGAGTTTGTCTTTTTGCCTTATGCCTCGAGCATTCTGGCAAGTTTCAGTCAAGGAGATAATTACCCACACTTTACGAAAGGAGCACCTTGTTTACAAACGGGTTAATTTAAAATTTAAAGTCTTATTATCTTGGACCCAGTGCCCTTTTTTTCGTTTGTTTTTTTCGAAAGGATTGATAAACAAAAAGTTTAGAGTAAAACCCTTGTTTGTGCTTTAGCAAGTCGACTTATTATTAAAGACATGTTGTAATTTTTAAAATCAATCTTCTTCTTTCGCCAACTCTCTCGCTTCCTCCCACGTTAGGCCTGATCCATCAGCTCCGCCGAGTACATCCGGAAGATGGTCATCGACGGTCTACCAGGACGGCGGGATCCTAAAGAAGAGGCAGCTCGGGTTGAGGCTCTCCCGGGGCATCCGGAGTAGAAACATGCCCAGCCAGGTCCACCGACGCGACTTCTCGACTCCAGTAAAGTTATTGGAGGTTTCTGCGTCTGTTTCCGAATTTCGATGATATAAATAAAACTTAATACTGACACGAATTCTCACAATTACAATTTACTAAAATAAAGCTAGAAAACTATGTTAAAAAAATGACTTGATCTATTGAAATATTAGGTATATATTATAATTCAAAATAATAATGATTTATTTCATATACACGGTACTCAGCACCTTTTGCAACAAATTGAAGAAAAAAATGACAAAGGTACAAAATTAACCGTAGAATATTATTAATTTACTATTATTTTTGATTTTGTAATTAGCTATTATCACAAATATATTGGATTTCGTAAGAATTCGTTAAAATTTATACAAACAAATGATCAAATAAAAAATTCTAATTAGGAAATGTGTTTTTTCAATAATTTTTTTTTATATTTGTGATTTATCTTCATTATGTATTTTACCAAAATGTTGATGTTTCTGCAGTCTGTTGATATATTATTTGTAAATATAATAGTTTGACTACAATGTAAAAATTCTTAATTCTACGTTTTGCTCGCTTCCTTGAGTTTGAATTTTTATTCGACACCCAATATTTTTTGGTCGATTTCTCTTTCCTCAAGTTATTTAGTACCAATTGGCGGGCGGTTTATACAAACGGTTATCGCAAATCAAACAGTCCCGGGGAGGGATTCGGTTAACCCCGTTACCTGTTACTCCGAGAGTGATGGGAACTGTGATTGGTCCAAATTAAACCCAACAACCGAGAGGATGCATCACAAAACATTAAAAAAAGCGCATAACCGTAGATCAACTGGTGCAGCGTGTTATTATTTCGTCTTTGTATTTGTTTTGGTTTCGGAAAAATAAGTTATTTATAACCTTTTCAAAATGAATGCATTTTTCGCTTTTTTTATTTACTCAAGTCAGCTGCAAGGTGCAAGGTATAAATTATATAAGTAAATCACGTCCTAAATCATACAAGATCATTCAAATTTATTAACAACATCATTTTGAGTGTGTCTAATCGCTGTTGACCTAACAGCCTAACAGTTTTTATGTTTAGCGAAATAAAAAAATTAAACATTGGGTTAAGTCATGGTTTATCAGGATGCCTAATAATTTATCTATTTGGCTACAAACTATTGATCTTAAATGTTGAATTATTCAAATAACAAACTGTAGAACTGTATTTTATCGAAAAATGTTGTTTTTTAAAGTTGTTTGGTTTTAATAATAATTATTATTATGTATTAAAAAAAAAAAAAAAAAAATTATCATGATGATTACCAGTAAAAATCGTGCATAAGATGACGTATTAATATGAAGGAAGCAATGGAAGTCTGCCAGGACAGAGAGTTTTGGCAATCGATCCCCTCTGCATACCCCTAAGTAGAAATGGGGTGATGGTTAGTTAGTAATTATTGTTTTTTAATCATTTCGAATTATTGCATTTCTTTTATTCAGTGTAATGTTCAATGACCGTTTTTATTTTTATTTCTCTTCTGACACTCGACCCTTTGCACCTTAAGCTAAGGTTTTGAATTTCCGTTAACATCACTTCAAAGTGGCCGTGTATTTTGTTCCGGCGTAGTTCATCCTATATACAAAGCTTCTTCCTCATATCAACGATCATAGATCACGTATATAAAGTCGTCGTTTTTTTAACAGCACACAACATGCATGAGCCTTGAGGAGCTGGGAAGAGATTGAACGTCTCAGATAGAGCACGATTCACGTTTACAATATTACAATTTTATGTGCATTATTTGTTACGTTCCCGTGTTTGTCGCGGAGTCGATAAACGTTTGCAACACTCAGCTATTTCTATCGGCTTATCGTTTTGGTATTGGCTTATCGATTTTGTAAATATTTACCTTAATATTTTTAAATCGGCTTTGTTGTGTAATAATTAAGTTCATTGGGCCACCTTGCGTAAGTTCGTAGGCTCTTTCTCGACTGCATTAACTACAGATACTTTACTTACTGATCACGTGATTATATCCGCTACCCATCATACCATCAGCATACGTATCTGCTTCCTATGTAGAGAAGGTATATGGTTTTCACTAACTTCCTCTAAATTGGTCGATATAAACTATCGGCCGATAGCTTAATCAGTATGGCGCTCTTCCACGCGCGCACACTTGCCGATTGTTTAATCGGGCGATAGCTTTCTCCTTCGTAGTATTGCAGCAATAATAACTTTTCTTGACAATATTGTTCCAACATTCATTGCGACCGCTCTCTTCAAAAGTCGTTGATTAACTGGAAAATCATTCGAGAGCAGTTGGCCGACTGTTCTCTAGTGTGCGCACTCATCACCAACCCGACTGTTTTGTTTATTCAGTGTGCGCGCTAGCAGCCCAACCCGACTAAACTATCGCCCGATAGAAAGTCTCTAGTCTGCGGGGTACCTAAGTCTTGCAACGGGCAAGTTTCGTATCTCTGACGTAAATTGCTCATAGATTCTCCGCAGTGTATCTTTGTAGTAAAAGAGTCTACCAATGAAAGGTAAAAAAGTTACACTGGCACACTTATTTCCAACTATTTGAAAGCAGCCCAAAATTGAAATATTTGAGTAAATAACATGAGCTCCAATACAATATTTTTGTTAAACAAAAAAATCGGTGGATTTTGTTTGAATATGAAAATAATTCGTTTGGAATCAAATTCGAACCTAATGCATTGATTTACAGAGTTTAAATGATGACCGACACAATTTGTTACTATCAACAGTCCTACAATCCCTTCAAAAAGTTTTACTTCTGTTTTTGTGTCAACTAGTCTCAGTCTCCCCTTCATCGAGCACCTGTTCAACTCTCCCATTTCTCATTACAAACATCTCTCAGAGTGCCGCGCGTGGGTAGCGGAAAGCCGTCACACTTGAACCGGGGTGAACGTTGACCGCACCTAATTGGTATTCATAGTCCGGACAGGCCCTGACGCGTACAGTGTCAGGCTCAAGTGTTCCGTGTTCGACGTCGCGGGCCGCCTTTGTCTTGTCATCATCCGCGGTCCGAGGGCGCCACAATTCGCCATTTGAGGATGTTCGAGTGTATCATCTCACACTAGTTATTCTTGTAATCATAGAATGCGTTATTTCATTTCACTGCAGTTTTGTACAGTAGGTACTGTCACTTCTACTACTCCTTTCTCTTATCAAGACTCAATGATGCAAAGGGCACTGCATTGATACACCAAGTGTAGAGAATCTTGATTTTTTTATAACATGAAAGCAAGATCTTACGCTTCAGCCGAGTCCGAGGTATCACATATGAAATATTTTTATCTGTAAACACATTTAAATAGATATTTCATTTTGACATCTCAACAGAGACGAGAAGTTTGGAAGGGAATATGGATATCTATGCGTTTACAGGGCTTATGACCTGTCATTGGCTGGGTTAATGGCTGGACCACTTGATGTATTACAACATTCCCCATTTCACCTAGTATTTATGATATCCATATCTGCCAATTATCAGAACTTGTATACATACAGTGAAATGGCGCGACGCTTCACATGTGAACACTCTCTGTCATCCATTGAGAAAATTGCTAAGCATTTTAGCAGAAACCTTCATGATTGCAAGTGAGATTCTTGCCGAATTGTATCATATACTAGGAAACGCCTGAAGATGACTCTTCAATTTGTTATGCATAAACTTTTACCAGCTAATTTTTATAAACAACATTTTGAGTGTGTCCAAATACTTGTAGACAAAAACTGGAATTTACCCATTACGGGCTTACAATTACAATTTGACATCTCAATATAGACCAGAAGTTTGGAAGGGAATATGGATATCTAGGCGTTTACAGGACTTATGACCTGTCATTGGCTGGGTTAAGTGGCCACTTGATGTATTACAATATGTGATGTCTACAAGTATTTGGACAAACTCAAAATGTTGATCATAGATATTTCAAATTTATTTCTACAAGAAATTGAACCTACGACCCTCGCATGTTAGTCTTATGCACTATTACTATACTACAAGGCTGGTATAAACTACCAAAATTAAGTTAAACGCTTTAAAAGTAAGTTTTAGGTCTCGTTTCTTCGTCCGCGGTTGTATTTTGCGTTCATAGTCATGTAAATAAATAAATAAATTTATTTATGGTTTGTGAATTCTCAAATCACAGGGACTTGATTATTTTAGTGGTATTAGATGTACTACTTTTGAAATCGTTAATTGAAATTCCATACGTTAAGTTTATTGCTGTTATTCCTTTTTATTTTTAAAGGGAGCTGCATTTAATGTCAATTGTCATCAGGAGAAGGCGATTCAGCTGTATGGGCCATCAATACGAATGTTTTCGTGACCCTTAAAAATGCTTGCCTATTTTACAAGACATCAGGTTCCTAGTTACCTAGATTTCTATTACTGCCTGCAGTTTAATGATAATAATAGTTATCATTTATTTCGCATCATCGTTGATACAGCATATATTTAAAAAAAAACAAATGGATTAAAATGGATCAAACTTTAAAAAAACACTAAAACTAATAAAAAAAAAATTATAGGAAGGTACAACATCAGTACGTCAGGTAAAAAATACAACAGGTAAAAACAAAAATTTTAAAATTAAGTTTTTTTATTTAAAAATGTATAAAAGAAGAAAAAAAAACAACGTTTACGCCAGAACTACCGGTCATGGACCTGGTTTGAAAAGATATACGTTAACTAGTAGCTGATCGATATGCTTGGGGACAGAATTGCATAATGTAAAATGATGATGATGATTAATTTAGAAAATTCTAAGTTATTTGATTATGACTCCGAGAATATTTTTTTGTACGTTATTTGTTTTTTCTTTGTCAATATAGGTATATTTTGTTATTAGTTTATCACGATATACACTGAACGGATGCGGATGGAAGCCTTTTAACATCGCCACCGAAGCGACATCTCCGTGGAGTGGAGTCCCGTGTTGTATTTGTTTGGGAGTAAACCTATAATAATATATTATTATCTTTTGTATTTACGTCAAGTAACCGTTGTTCTTTTTGTTGACATCGAAAATCACTTAACCGAAAATATTATTTACAGTTCACGCTCGCCTCGAAACTGGTCGCTTAGACATAATATATTATATTCGTTGACAGTCGTAAATATGTTCTAAATGCGACTTTTTATGTATTGTCATTGTAAATAAAACAGTGGACGGAATAAAAAATTGCGCATTTAAGAGCATACTCCGCCACGTGACTCGTAGCCGCTTTTCCATACAAATGTATTCCTGGATTCTCTCCCTTGAATTTAACATTAGAGCAATGATTTTTTCACGCATTTTAGATATCGACCAGATGCGTGTGTGTATCGTCTTATTTTATAAAATCATTTTTTTCTCTCCTTTGACAAATAAAATATCTAAAAAATAAGAAGATACATACATGCATCTGGTCGATATGTAAAATGTGTGAAAAAATCATTGTTCTTACGTTAAATTCCAGGGAGAAAATCGTGGAATACGTGTGTATGGGAAACGGCCACCAATCATGTGGAGGAGTCAAAAGTGCTTGCAAGTACCTAATACTAACTTTAATACTAATTCCAGTGAGGGAACATTATCATTATATTTTTTTATGTACAAGAACCAAATAAATAATGGTGCATAGGGTATTGGTATACCAATTCCAATGAACCTTGATCATTTGTTACATAAAGGCAAGATAAATAAATAATCAGTCTTATAGTGCCAGTCCTAGATATCACTTATGAAATATATTTATGTGAAAAATCACATTCAAATCAATATTTTATATTGACCCCCGTCGGGAATTGAACCCGCGCGCGTCTGGTAATCAAATGCACTATCCACAGCATCACACGGCGGACAAAATAAAAACTTATTATAAACAAAACAATTAATTTACTACGTTATCTCCTAACTTATCTCAAAGAAGAAGAAAAACAAGATAGTGACAAAATGATGTATTTAAACAAATTGTGTCAATGCGCATTGTTTTTTTTATGACGCGTGACTTTGTTGATTATGTGAAATTGGTTTTTTTACATACATTTTTCATTTCATTGCATAACATGTCCACATACACGATTTCGAAAGTTCCACGCTCTTTCTAAAAGTTTCAGGCTATTTTAACTATCTAAAAAAAATATATATAGATACAACAAACCTCAAAGCATAAAGATCACGGCTTTGTGAAGTATTCCTCATTGCCAACAATATAATATAGTATATCATGGCACAGTTACCTACAAGTATACGCTGTGTTCCTACGAGTAAGATCAATCTCTTTGTACAAAAGACTTCAACAATAAGGTCAAACAAGGCGATTTGTCAATCTGTTTTGTTGGTCACACCTCTAGAACATATTGGAGATAATAACTTACCAACGGCTTAGATTATTTTGTTCTTCGTTGGTTGTTCTTTAAAAGAAACGAACAGCTTTCCAAAATACCGTTATTTGCATACCGCGTTCTTGTGTTCTCAATCACCAATAATGTTTTCTTTATTTTCTAAACGTTGTTGTACATCTATTTGCTTTGTTTTTTGGGATTACCAAATTATCCAAGTACGGATAATGCCAAACTTATTTATTTATATGTCTATTTTAGTACATTCTTCTTATGAACTTTTCAATTTTTATGCTCTTTGGCCCCGTACATTTTTTTACAGCACATAATGGATAGGAAATCAGTTTTATGAATAAAAGGCATCCAATATCCAATATACGTAGGAGTAGTAACAAATTTGTAGGTACTTATTATTTAAAAAGTCTATTATAACAATTTGACATCTCAACAAAGACGAGAAACAAAGGGAATATGGATATCTAGGCGTTTACAGGGCTTATGACCTGTCATTGGCTGGGTTAAGTGGCCACTTGATGTATTACAACATTCCCCATTTCACCTAGTATTTTATATCCATATCTGCCAAATACAGTAAAATGGCGCGATGCTTCACATGTGAACTCTCTGTCATCCATTGAGAAAATTGCTAAGCATTTTAGCAGAAACCTTTATGATTGCAAGTGAGATTCTTACCGAATTATATCACCTACTAGAAAACGCCTGAAGATGAATCTTCAATTTGTTATGCTTATAACTTTTACCAGCTAATTTTTATAAACAACATTTTGAGTTTACAAAAGATATCTTGTATAAGCTTAAGGACTCAAGATAAACGTGATAAAAATTGAAGACTGTAATTAGCGTCAGTACTTTATTTTTTTAAACATTTTCTCGTGATAAGAGTTTTGATGCCACACTTTATATTTAAACAGTCACCTATCGTCAAGTTTTTTTGCTATCAAGTCTCCTCAAGTCTTACATTTTCCACGTCAATCTTTTTTAGGTGCTGTTGTATTTTTTTTTTTTTTAAATTGATCAATGTTATGGTCGTTAGTTGCTCTTGAATTTTCAAATCTGCGAGGGTGATTTCAATGCACTGCTACTCGTACAAAAGCCGGTCAAAATCTTGTAGCAAGCGTTGCTGTCAGGAGGTCATGTCTTCAAAGCCTCGACACAAACTAAGAATAGCTATGATCCATCCTTGCAGCCTTTTGTTCGGCGGGCGTACTCTCGGGTGATTGAAAGGTGACTGCTTTGGGCCGTTGTGGAATTCATATTGGCATACGTGGGCCGATCATCTTCACGGAACTATTGGCCTTATTCTCTGCTGAAAGAAAATCCCGAACATCACAGAATCCGATGCCGTTCAAACAGCACCTAATGGACAGGAAATTAACTTCATTAATAACAAGCGTCCAATATAGTTGTTGTCGGTAACAACAATAGGTTTTGAAGGGAATCTTCTTTCATATTCCCATTCACCTTATTGATTATCTGTTTTTAATTGTCTTCTTTTTTACATAATTATTTACAGCAGAAATGGGTTATTTATAATTATGCCTGTATCCTAACATAGTTTATCTTTCATCCATTCGACTGTATCTTTTTAAGATATTTTTTTCTATTATAAGTTGTAAGTTTGACGGTTTCTCATCTAACAGGTACTTTTATTTGTTTTTTCTATTTCTGTGACGTTGCTTCTGGTTTGTTTAAGAATGGAAGTATTTTTTCATGTAATTGGGTTCTTTCCGATTTTCTATTTTTTATTAAAAAAAATTGATTGAAAAATAACAACATCAAAGGAATTTTTTATTTATTTTTACGTTGTCATATGAATTTTATAGCGCGGTTTGAAATAGCGCTTTTTCAAATCGCTCGCAAAATCCTCCATTTGGCGCGCATGCGGTGTGACGTCACATCAATATGAGAGCTCACTTCGTAATGAATTTCCCGCCTTTTATAATGGACGGGTTATTAGCCAAAAACGGGCGTTAAAAGTCACTCGTAATTTGGTGTTTTTAAAACATAAATTTATTAATGAAAACAACACTTTTGATCATTGTGTTTTATATCGTTGGAATTGTAAAAATATACTTAAAATATTTATAACGTTTTCAAGGATATCCATGCTATCGGGAACAACCCTATTATTGTAAAATAAGATTGTAGAAAACTTATGCATACTGTAAACTTCTGTTAAGTCTTATATCTGTGTACTATAGCTTTTGTACATAATAAAACAGCTACCATGTGATTTGAGAGCTTTCGCAAGGTAGATAAATTAATACAGCGTTATTGGTTTTTTAAAAATAAATAAAATGACAGCTATTTTAGCCTCTGCATTTATTTTGTTTAAATTTCAAAATCGTGATCGTGAGTCATGTGTACCAAAATAAATTTACAATTTATATCTTGGCATATTAAATAACTGTTAATAACAGCAAACATGATGGACATCAGTTTTTCATTAAACACTTTATATCTCCATCTCTGAGTTGGGATACTTCAGACAAATGGCCGCGTGTGACACTCGTCAAATCCGACTTCTACATCTTGATTATCCGTACACGTTAATCGAAGTAAGAAGATAGCCATGTATCCTAACACCGCCCCATAAATATTTGGTAACATAGAACATTTTTATTTAAGCGCGTTAGTCATTTGTCATTTGTTTTTTTTTAAAATAAATTTTAATATCGCCCATGGATTTTTAACATATGTTTTGTGCCTCAAAAACTATATTTTTAACCTTTGTAAAAAAAAATTGCACTGGATGTTTGATCACGAAAAACTTTTCTGACCAAGAAGTATGAATACCTAAGCCTTTAGAGAGCATTTTCTTGACTGATTCAAATATAATTTTTTAATGTACTGTAATATTTGTCATTCTGTCTGACAAAAATAAAATTATGAAATCACCGTTTCTCCAAAAATTCTAGACCTTACTATCAAATAGAGGCTGGAAAAAAATTAATTAGGATGCAACGAGTAGCATTTTAGGTAAGTCTAGTATAAAATTAAAAAAACAAATTTCTTCACATTACACATACAATAATGATCTAAAGATAGCTTTACTTTGATAATACTTAAATATAAAAATGTTTTCAAATTTAATACGTTATTCGATGTTTATTACAAATCATGTTATTCAAGCAATACCTACTTGATTCCACGACAGATCAAATTAATTTTACACCTTGTGACTGTATTTTCAATTAAATTTCACTCAGTTTTTGTAGGCTAGAATTTTATGATTGATGAAAGGAAACAAGAATAGGTTTCGAACAAGAATTAACTAGAAGGGGCGTTTCCATACAAAATTTCTAAAAATATACTGTTTATTTCATAACACCACTTATTATTAAATTCCACCGTCTAAAGACTCCAGCACTTATACCAATACACGAAATGTGTGACGTAGATTTCTAGTGATGACGTAGATGCCTATTGATGACGTAGTGAGTGACGTAGTGGGTAACTAGACACCTCAGACCCGTTAGTTATTTTTCAAGTATGGAATGTCACTTCTCTGTAATCCTTGTTCGAAGAGATTCTGATGGTGTCTTGAACTATTGGTTGTGCAAATATGGTGTACAAAACGAGCTATGTTTTGGCACTTGACACTATTGTTGCACGATCAATCCAGCACTATCCTCTTCTTTCTTGTTGAAGGATAGGGTCAAGATGGGAGGAAAAAGATTGCTAAGTAAATGGCTGGGAGTATCGAACGAATGCTGTTTTGTACGAAATACGTAGATTGCGTTTTTTGACCTAAGAAAATTTTTCCAAAGATGACGGTGTTGGAATTCGTTACCTCACGTAGAAAAGAAATATCCAGTATCCAGTATCTAATGATGTAATCGTAGCGTTTAATAATAGCGACAGTTGACATGCTGTTTCAGATTACGGTCAAACCGCTTTGCATGTGACGCTTTTCAATACCAAATGCAAATGTCATGTTCTAACAATTGAATATGATTAACGTAACTAGTTTGCCTGGGATTCCGTACAACTTTTACATTGTATGTGATACGTGCGTTCGTTTTATCGATTTGGCCCTAGAAGAGTATCTACGGGTATTTTATGCTAAGAAGTGATGGAATTAAACACAACTTTTTAGATTTTAAACTTGATAACTATTTATTTCACCTAAATTACAAGTTAAGTGCCACTAGTTCAGTGGGGAATATTGTAATACATCAAGTGGCCACTTAACCCAGCCAATGACAGGTCATAAGCCTTTTAAACGCCTAGATATCCATATTCCCTGCAAACATTTCGTCTGTGTTGAGATGCCAATTGTAATTCAATGGGTGAAATCCAGTTTTTGTCTACAAGTATTTGGACACACTTAAAATGTTATTTTACATAATTTTATTTTGTCACTTATTTACAAAATTTTTTTTTTTTACATTATATCCCAGATTTGGAATATCCTACTAGGAAATGGTGTGATGGTTAGTTAGGACAGGTAATACAAATTATACTCAGGTGTCATAAATTTTAGTGTTTTAAGTCTTCCAATTTTCGAAATAAATGAATTTCGATTTATTACTATACTTCGGTGAATATTTAAAATTTGTGTGCTGTGATTAAAATGATAGTTTTAGCGGTGTAAATATGTACCAGAACAAGGTATCACACATGAAATATTAAATATAAAAATCACTTGTAAATAAATATTTCATCTTGACCCCCTAAGGGAATCGAATGATCGTCTTACCTTTATGTAATAAAATGATCAAGATATACTGCACTTAGTGTACCGATGCAGTGCCCTATGCACCATTGGGTGCGGATAATGGGAAGTTGTAGTTGATTTCAGTTCAACTATTTGACTGTAACTAATTGACTCTTTAAGGGACCTTTTTTCCAATGCAGTCGCCTAAAATTATTGTGTTTTAAAAAATGTTGTATTTATTATTGGGTTAAAGAGAAATATCAAAATTAAGTCAAACCTATTTACTGCTTTGTAAGTTTTCGGCAAAAGCGCTATCAAAGAAAAAAAAAAATTTTTCAAAGTGAAAAAAAAAACTTTTTTTCATTAGATTAGTAGTATTACCAATGTTTCGAATTCAAATTGAAATAAACTCCCGCATTTACTGATATAAAAATTACAACTTGTCAAGCTGAGAATTCAGTCAACAACCAACAACGTAATATCCAGTTTTCTAGCACTTTACTTAAGCGCAAATAAGTTGATTGGAATAACTCAAGAGCACTTGTCATATGTGAGACGTAATTAGATATCTATCAGCATTTTTATAGTGTATACTAGATAAATAGATACTTGGTCATGATATCATGATTATTATTATTACGTCCTCAATTTTCATGGGCTCTTCATTTTAACATGTATTTTAAATTTATTATTAATTATAATGTTGATATTGGCAGCTGTATCAGATACCTGCGAGGCGGAATGGAGAATGTTGTAATGCATAAAAGTGCCCAATGCAAGGCCAGTAAACGCCTTGATGTCTAAATTCGTATCCAACAGAAGGGAACATCATCACAAATACCTACCCTATTTGTTGACCCAGATATTCTGTGTGCAGCGTCTTAACCTTAGACCGCCTGAGTTGTTCCTTGTATATTTTAAATCTGTAGTTTCACGATGATTTTTTAAAATATATTATATGTAGGTACCATATTTAAAACAAAATTTCAAACTTTTTACGAGTATCGCTTATTAATTCTACATAAATCAAATTCACATTATATTTTTTGTTTTCTTGACACATTATGTAAAACAGGTACCTACTTGATTGCATAAACATAACAGTACTCCTAAGTTCATCTGAAAAAAACAGTTAAAAGCTTTCATGTTTTTTGTTTCTGCATTTACATATTATGATGACTCAGATTTAAATTTAAATCAAATGAGCTGTGAGCTAAAAATAATAACTAACTAACTAACTAACCAACACGCCATTTCCCCGAAGGGGTAGGCAGAGAGGATAGAACGCCACACCACTCTGTCCTGGCACACTTCTCTTGCTTCCTCCACATTCATACATCTTCTCATGCACGTACGTCGATTATTCCGACTTCTTACATGCCCACTTTCAAGCACTTGTTTTACTTGATCATGCCATGTCTTTCTCGGCCTTCCTCGATTTCTGCATCCAGGTACAGTCGCATCATATATATTTTTTTTAGCCGTTCTTTCATCATCCATTCGCTCTACATGACCGAACCATCGTAAAAGACCTTTCTTAATTTTGTCGATAATGCTTATCTCAGCCTTGCACTCTGCTCTAATTTCGACATTTGTACACCTATCATACATAGTCTTACCACACATTCGCCTGAGAGATCGCATTTCAACTGCATTCAATCTACTTTCATCCTTCTTTTTCCAACACCACGCTTCACTACCATACATAAGGGTTGGTACCAGAACTCCATTATGAACTGCCAATTTAGCCAAAAAATAATAATTTTTTTTTTAAACGTGGATACTTACATATACACCATTCTCCAAATGTTTTTAAATAATTAAGGTTTTGCCTAGCGGGGTATTCATAAAAAAAAGCTTAGAACTAATATTTCGGAGGAGGCATTTCCGCAAATTGTGCTTTTGGCGTTGTACCGACAATATCTGCATGTAAATAGTAAAATCTCATTGAAAATTTACCGATACCCGTCATATACGCGTTACAACTGTGGCACATAAAGATGTAGATATTTTGATGATCTGTCCCTAGGTCAATGTCTCGCAGTGATGTTAATTGAAGACGAATTATCCTTACCTTTTGTGAATTAAATTTTCATTTGGTTTTAATTTAAGTCACAATCAAAACTGGTTTCCACCACTTTCTCTCTCCGCAATTTTTCCCTTGTTTTGTACGTCATTATATCAAGTTGCGCCTGTCGCCGTGAAGCCCGCTGGCCGGCGGGGTTACTAAATATGAAATGATAAAAAGAAGAACAAAGGAGCAGGCCGAGAGTTATGAATAGTGACGCTACGAATGCGAATACGAATATTCGCTTTTGCCTAATACCACCAAATTACTGAATGTTCGCCGAATACCTTCACATTGGTTTTTTTTTGTTGTTGTTTAAAATATTAAAAAATGGTCATCAAATATTTATCTATGAAACCTCATATTATATTATTAATATATAACTAATTAAAGTTAAATAAAGAATACTTGGTACACTTCCACTTTTATTTATTTTGACCAGTTAGCCCTTTCACCCTGTAACGGGCATCTTCAGCCTGGTAACATGTTGTACAAGACAAAAGTATAAATAGCAGTTTTTACAAAATAAATTTAGACACTAAACACATGAGTTGGAAAAAGACAATATGAGAGAAATATACGAGACGAAATACAAAAAAACATGTGTTAAATGGCAGTATTGTAACAAAGTACGTAATCCTACTATATCCTCAAAAAGGTTACTTACAGCAGCGAGCAAAAACAACAAATTGAACTCATTCACCAAAAACTTTCAAATACTGTTCCATGAATAAAAAATTTGCTTTAGAGTAGTGGATAGCTGATTAATATAATAGTATTCCAGTGCCTATTTTCTTTCATTATCACACAGCTTGGCACGTTTACCATGTTTTGTGATAATCGACTTTTCTCAATAAGAATGTATTGATGAATGGGATTCTACTTGCAATATGTTTGATTTTCCACTAATTATACAAATAATTCTAAATTTTATGAAAGTGTGTCATTTTTAACAGAAGAGAGTTGCAAAGCAACGCTATAAAGATCCAGAATTGAGCAACTGGTATTCGCTTTCGTCGATTAATACAATAATTATTTGCATTCGTCAAAGTAGTATTGGTCGCATCACTAGTTATGAACGGGGGCCGATTCGCACACCGGCGGCCGCGGGTCGCGATGGCATCTCCTCGGACACGATGGCATTTAATTATAAAATTATGGGACCCGCCATTTTTTGCTCTGCCCTTGTATCTGGCCATCTTCCGTTCAACTCTCGGCCGAGCGCTGGCGCTGAACGCTGCATGCGATACGCCATCTCGCCGCGCGGTGCAACAGTCAAATATTTTTCTGGGCGCCAATGCCTCGTTTTATTGCCAGGCTGCGAAATCTAGCTGAATTCGCCAAGAAATTCGACTACACTAGATGAAGATTGCCAGCCACTTTTTGCTCTGCCCTTGTATCTGGCCATCTTCCGTTCAACTCTCGGCCGAGCGCTGACGCTGAACGCTGCATGCGATACGCCGTCTCGCCGCGCGGTGCAACAGTCAAATATTTTTCTGGGCGCCAATGCCTCGTTTTATTGCCAGGCTGCAAAATCTAGCTGAATTCGCAAGAAATTCGACTACACTAGATGAAGATTGCCAGCCACTTTTTGCTCTGCCCTTGTATCTGGCCATCTTCCGTTCAACTCTCGGCCGAGCGCTGGCGCTGAACGCTGCATGCGATACGCCATCTCGCCGCGCGGTGCAACAGTCAAATATTTTTCTGGGCGCCAATGCCTCGTTTTATTGCAGGCTGCAAAATCTAGCTGAATTCGCCAAGAAATTCGACTACACTAGATGAAGATTGCCAGCAACTTTTTGCTCTGCCCTTGTATCTGGCCATCTTCCGTTCAACTCTCGGCCGAGCGCTTGCGCTGAACGCTGCATGCGATACGCCATCTCGCCGCGCGGTGCAACAGTCAAATATTTTTCTGGGTGCCCATGCCTCATATTATTGCCAGGCTGCGAAATCTAGCCGAATTCGCCAAGAAATTCGACTACACTAGATGAAGATTGCCAGCCACTTTTTGCTCTGCCCTTGTACCTGGCCGTATTTTCCTGGATGGCCCTGCTTCAGATTATTACCAAACAGCGCAATCTAACCCAATTCGCCAGTAAATTCTACCTCAGTTAGTGTGCGAAAACACGAACCGCACCTCATATTATGTTCAGCTGAAGAGGTCCATAGTAGTTAGTGAAAAGATGCAAATCTTTGATGGAAACCAATCCCCATGATGAGACTACGAAGGTAATAATAGAAGAAAAAAATATTTTTTTCATTAATTTATTTACTACCTCAAAAGGCCAAGATGCCCAAAAACACAAAGGCACTAGATCATAAAACACCTAAGATTGAGAAAAACAAGTTTTCATTACCGTAATCTCCTTTTTATGATCCCAGTGTCATTGCCACTCATTCTAACATCGAGAAAGTCGTTTTTGACGTTTTATGTTTTTGTACGATCACAATGTTGTTTAGTGGAACCTTGACTCAAATCAATCCTTTTTTTTAGAGCTTTCTCACCAACATCGTGTACATAAATATAACGCAGTTACGGGCAAAGTGCAATTTCAATAATAGCTCAAATCGAGAGGTGCCGTATAGATTACTCTCTCGAATCTCTAAAACTCATTGGCTTCAAGTTCTAATATGTTGTATGTAAATACGAGTAACGATTACACACTTAACCTTAGTTATTTTTTTTCTTAACGTCTCCCTCCTCTTAAGTGTGATCACGATGCATAAAATCGTTAGATATATTAATGTATTAACCACCTCAACAGACCAAGAGGCCCAATAATAATAAAGTATGGATAAGTTAATATTCACATACAACATATTCTTGTTGTAAACACGCCTATATAAGTGATTTCATGTAATCGATTTCATTATCATGTCGCGCGGTAATATTATAATATCGATTGTTGTCGCGAATTATGTCGGACGACATTTTGTCGACTTTTAACCGCTTTGTTTTTACGTCCTCTTCTTCAGTCACCTCACGCTAGTGGCTAGTATATTGGCTGTATTGGTAGCCGGTTTGCCCATGTACGGCTATCGCACTGATCATCTTTGACAAGACAGATTTCTAAAGTGCCCCTGGAATCCTACATGCATACCCACATGCCCGCACTGAGAGAAAAGAAATGCGCGATTCGTAATAATTCATAAAAATACTGCTAAAAATTATTGCAGTATTAATTTTTCCTTTTTTATCAACTTCAAGTGCTAATTCAGTGCCACACGGTGGCGTTTATTAAGAAAAAATAATAAGATACAAAAAACAGATTCCACTATTAAATATTATTTATAAGAAAATACGATTACAATTATAATTGTATGTAGGTACATAATAACAGTCTCAAAAACAATACCTCATTATTAAAACACAAAAAACCAATACATGAGATAAGAATATAAAAACGCATCACCTAATTACTATTTGATAAGTTAATAGGTGGTTTTGATGGTGCTTTTTACATAAGATATCTTGCAAATGTAAATTTTCTCCCTACGTAAACAACCCACTCCTATGTAGAGCATGTGTACATCACTAGACGACTCCAGGACACCCAGTCACCGTTTAGCACTCTCGCTTATTCCCATGTCAAATCCACATCCCTCAGCCTTGCCGAATACATTAATTGTCATCGACCGTCCTTAAAGTAATCAAATAGATGAATAATTAAATTATCATGACACCAAATTAGTTGAATAACTCCGCATAATTTACAGTTACCGCAATAGTTTTTTTTTAAATTACTAACGGGTTATGAGGAATAACGCATATCATTTCACTCAGTGCAGTACTGAGCTCCTCCATAACAACTTGCTATTATTTATATCCTCACTGTCGTGAAACTATTTCAAAGAGATTAATATAAATTACTTAATTTAAAATTCGCTAAATTTAACCGGGTTGCATTGCGTATTACTTTTCATTTTTGTTGTTAATTTGTACCCCTTTTTATTTGTGTTGTTTCGATGCTAAAAATGATATGTGGTCGAACATTCTAGAATCGTAATTTCGAATATTGGCAGCTGTGAGCAGTCGGAATAATCGACGTGCGTGCATGAGAAGATGTATGAACGTGGAGGAATCACGAGAAGTATGCCAGGAAGAATGCTCACAAAAGCTCAGAACGCTCGCTTGTTGAGCTTTGAGAATAAATGTCTGAGAAGGATTCTAGGCATTAGGTGGTTTGACTTCATAACCAACGCTGAAGTTAGGGAACGGACGCAGCAACCTCCAATAACTGGCTTGGCCATTGGGCATGTACTCCGGATGCCTCGGGAGAGCCTGAACTCGAGCTGCCTCTTCTTTACGCCTGCAGGATCCCGCCGTCCTGGCAGACCGTCGATGACCATCCTACGGTTGTATTCGGCGGAACTGATGGATGCGGTCCTGACGTGGGAGGGGGCGAGAGAGCTGGCTGGTGACAGGGTCTCCTGGAGGGATCTAGTGATGTCCACATGCTCCACATGGGAGCGAACGTGGCAAAAGAGAAGAAGAAGAATGGTGTAGCGTTCTATCCTCTCTGCCCATTCCTTCGGGGAAATGGCGTGATGGTTAGTTAGTTAGTTTGGTAGCTGTAGAATATTAAAATTTTACATATTAAGCAGTTAATTTGTGTGATTGGTTCAAATGGAATTATTACTATTAAAATTCTAAGTAGGTATGTTGTTAAATGTGGAACCATAACGCTATTTCCCCTAAGATATAGACAGAGAAACTCACTTTCTAACATTCTAATGAATGTTATAGTATTAATAACGTACCTATTGCTTTTTGGAAAGGTTTTTGTGTTTCTAGATAAAAGCTTGTATTAAGTACGCTTAAATGTTGAATAAACTAATCATTTATGTATAGTTAAAGATCACCTTTTTAATTAATGTATTTTTTAATTGTCACGGTTAATGTCTTAATCGTGTTTCTTTACCCAGAATTAATATTGCATTATCAGAACAATTGACCCATTAATGCATCATGGGGCGCCTAATAAATTATTTATGTCGACCAAATAATACATGGCTTGCCTTTGCTTATATTTTATATTCTCAATGGATATAAAAATTATTGCGTATGCTTTTGGATCGGACTAGACAAAAATGCACTGTAGATTATTGTGTTAATCGCACTTAGTACATAATATTTTTATGATTTATTTTATGTAATTAAGACAAAGAAATAAGTCTTGGTTTCACTAACAATTTACGTTTTTCTATATTTTTTAAAAAATAAATTACTATTTAAAAATATCTATAGGTTGACATTCTTGCAAATGTATAGCTGGGTGGTGGCTCAGAGGTAGCGTACCGATTGAATCTCCGCTCCGCTATACTTGTATCCAATTTTCTAATATAAGCTACCAACATTGTTTCTTTATAAATAGTTTTAAATTTAGAATTTGAAAATAAAACATAATTATGTGTAGATTTCTTTTTAAAATACTTTTACTCAAAATAAATTTTCAAATGGATAGAAAATTTCATTCCTGAATATTCTTCACTGTATTTTTGCTCTTAAAATAAATTCAATTTTCGTAAAAAATAAGAATTTTTAACATTTTTTTTTCTTTTTCAATCTAATGCTCCCTAGGAGTTTTAACAATAAACTCATTTAGGGCAAATAAAAAACACATATTCATTTTATTCTAATACGCACTGACATCACTTAGATCACAAAACAAACACAATACCTATATAGTACACCGTTTCCCACGATGAGACCGCGAAACTCCAGATTATTCATGATATTCTGAGAAAAAAATCTTAATAAAGTTTTTCAAAAAACTCAATTCTAATTCTTAAAAAAATTATTAAAATATGAATAAAAATTCACGCGTGTAATACCGTCCATTTTTGAACTGGCTAACACCCGTGACCTGCACCAATTTCAGATATGAAATTCGAAATTTTGAATGTCCGCACAAGGCAAGGCTCGGTGACCAGAGCGGACCCCCACTCCTCCCCGCCCACCGCCACCCCGCCACCGCTAGCATTTCAAACAGAAGCCAGTATTACATAGTGGCTTTTTATTAATACTTTTTTTTAAATTAATTATTAAAAATGCCCGGATCAAAAAACTTTATAAGGATTTTTTTCTCAGAATACCATGAACAATCACCCTCCGGAGTTTCGCGGTCTCATCGTGGGACACGGTGTATACATAAAACAGAACCAATCCAATGAAAACATAAAACCTAAAGAAACAATAAAGTGAATTATAACAGTAACAGCAAAACCATATATTATATGGACGCAAGTAGAAAAGGTATCATTCAAAAATACTTATTAAAATAATATTTTTTCAAATCAGAGGTCCTGTTTCGATAGTTAGATACAGGGATCTTAAACATGTCAGGTAACAAATTAAATTCGGAAAATGCTATGTATTTTAGGGATCTTGTACCGAATTTGGTTGTATTTGCTGGTTCTAAATGTATTTTGTTGCGTGAACGGGTGTTGTGCTGATGAACGTCTCTATTAAAAGTGGTCTCGATGTTTGTGTGCATTAAATAAAACATTGTATGTAATATTGAATTAGTAATTTCGTATGTAGGAAGCAGATTAATTTCACTAACTACATAATATTTATTTTGACGTACCTATTGCAAATTGTAAACTGTTTTTTTCTCTCAAGGAAACCATCGATTCAAGCGTAAATTTGGTACTCATTATATTCTAAAATTATAAACAATCACTTCTACAATGTTTATAGATTTACACGTTATTAAGAAAATGATTTTTTTTGGTTACTATGCCGTGTTTTTAGGCTTTGTGTCGCCGAAGATTTAGAGCATATAGCATTGTCCATTTTCTGGGCTGATGTGTGAGTATGATCTTATGTGTGAGGAGTTTTTACCGTGTCGCAGTCGGGCTTTGTATGTGATTAAGTGTGCGAAGTTTATTTGAACACAAATTCCAAAAACGAGACACAATAACCCAGAAAATCACAATCTGTATATTCTCTTCTACGGTTTCTATTTTGGGGATTGGATTTTAACAAACACCTGCGTATCTCCACTCCTCCCGGTCCTCAGTCTTAACTAACTAACCATCATGCCATTTCGGCAGGCAGAGAGGATAGAACGCCACACCACTCTGTCCTGGCACACTTTCCTTGCTTCTTCCACATTCATAGGTTTTCTCATGCACGCATTTCGATTATTCCGACTTTTCACATCAAGTATTTGTACTTTATCGTGCTATCTCTTTCTCGGCTCTCCTCGACTTCTACATCAAGAGACACTCGCATCGTAAATCCATAGTTTTAAAACAAAGAATATACCCACCTAATAGCTTTAATCTTTTTTGCTTTCAGAATCACAACCATTGTAAGCTGTAACGAACCATTAATATTCTTACCAACAAAAATATCTCTTTTGTCCCTTATTAAATATTTCTGTTATTTATTCTCAAAATTCGTCGCATCGAAACGTATTCCTTGAAATGCGTTAGTGCTTGTTACGACAAACTAAGCCGGCTTTTTGCCCCGAATACCTCGTCGTCTGAAGATGTAAGAATTTATAAACGCAATAAATTGGCGCTGATCGTCCCCCGGGAATATTAAATCAAAAATCCTGCGCGGTGACATTACTAACACTCCAAGCGCGCCACTGACAAAAGAAAATCCAATCTTATACATAATATACAGTGTTAAATAACATTTTTTAGTGTTTAATAACACTAATTCATTTATCCGCACTTAATTGTGCATAGGGCACTGCATAGGTGGTAGTTACACCAGTGCAGTGTATTTTGATCATTACATAAAGGTAAGATTATCAGTTTTATGCTTTAGTCCAAGGTCATTCCTTAAAATATACACGTAAGTAACCACATTTTAAATCAATATTTTATCTGACCCCCACGGGAATCGAACTCACGATCTCATGGAGTTTTTTTATAGGAATTTCAGGACAAATTTTTTATGCATGTGTCTACTTTGTATGCCTTTTATTGAAAGGGTAGTTCAAGAGATGACTTTTAGAGAATTTGTGACAAATTTGTGCAAAATATATATAGAAAATTGACAACACCATATGTTTCCATCGCACACCCATTCCACTGAGCATAAAATTCGACACTTTAGCACGTACCCTAGAGTCAGACGATTGATAATATCCAATACTTTAATGTGTTCAAATATTAAACAATGTTTGTTAATATAACACTTTTTACGTTACTATTTGTAACAATGACTTAACGGTGAAAATATTTCAGCCTCAAAAATAATTTATTCTTATTTAGGTTGGTATGTATTTCCCTTAGGACCAACTGAAATAAAAAAACTAGCTCTGGTTTCGGAGATACAGTAACATTTTATATTCTTTTATCAATTTTTTTTCACATTTACATTATGAGTTTGGGGGAAAATATTTTTTGGATGTTGGCACATCTGTGAACCCAAAAACACTTTTAACCCCCTCCCGCCCCCGACACAACCTTAAAAATGAAACTACGCTACTGTAACAGCGCGTCATACTAGCGTAAATTTCCAGCTTTTAATTATACCAATGTACTAAAAATGTTGTTATTTCCCTTGTTGATACTGTAGCGCGTCATACTAGCGTACTGTAGCGCGTCATACTAGCGTTAGTTGTGTCCTAATACTTGTAGACAAATCCCCTTTTTGTCATAAATCAAATTTTTTTCAATGGATGGACAGAGAGTGTTCACATGTGAAGCGCCGGCACTATGGTGCGAACGGCTCACTTTCATCCTAAAAATTCAATAACTTTGAAACCAATAATGATATTCAGACAAAATTTTGGAGAGAATAATACTGAATCATATATTAATTTCATAATACCATTAAAACATTTCTTGTGTTTTATTCGTATAGTGAATTATTAGGGTCAGCCAAATACAGTTTTTGGAAAAAAAAAAACTTAAGATTCATATGCAAAGGTAAGCAAAACAACGTAGGTTAAAGGTTAACAAACTGCGTTTTATTTTAAAAAATAATAATCAGTAATTTAAAATGTTGAATTCATGAAGTGATATTTACAGACTAAATAAAAGTGTTTCTTAAATAATCTATATTATATTTTTCAAAACTAACTTTTACACCACTATTAATCTTACTTTTTATAATTCTGTAATTAAAAGTGCTTTAGCCTCGTCTTACATACCCATTACTTTGCATAATATAGACATACTTTGTCTAAAAATAATGAATATTGCAATCTTTTAAATAAGGTTTTCAAAGTTAAACTACAAAATATCAAGCCATACATTTTTGGGGGTGTAGTTCCTTTTACTAGAAAAGATATTATTTAAAAAAATGGCGCAATTAGGCGCAAGATTTTTTTTCTGTTTCTCAAGTTAAACTAAATGCTCGCAATAAAAATCATAATAATCAATCTTCGGCAAAATTCGCTAGTACCTAACTAAAAGCTTAGGGAAAGTTAATTTTTAAAAATACTTTTAGTTAAGTATGTGTTTTAAAATTTATAATAAAAAATTCGTAATCAGTATTTAAAAAAATATGTATGTTTTTATATAGAAAGGACTAGTGTTTAATACTAAACAGGACCAGAATAAAAAAAATATTTCTTATTAAAATGCATTATAAGAGGGTTACGAAATTTCACTTTTAAATAACTTAATAAACTAATAATTTGAAAACATATATGAATTTTTTTTATTTACATTGAAATTAGAAGACAAAATAATTTTGTTCTTATTTTGTTTTTAGCATTATGGTTTTTAGTTATTGATAGACTAATTATTGTTTATCATTATCTCACAATTATAAAAATTCTAACAGTGCAAAATAATGTTAAAGGTGCCACACATTTAGACATACCGTGGTTAAAAATAATTACGAAATTATAATGAATCATAAGAATGATTTTTAGTATACAAAACTATGAAAAAATTATTGTACTTATTAAAAATAAGTTAGGTTTAAGAATCTAAAACCACAATAAAAATTATTATTCAATTATTCCAAAATTTAAAAAAATGTTATTGGATCCATACATTTTTGGGGTTGTAGTTCCTTTTACTAGAAAAATTTTTATTTAAAAAAATGGCGCAACTAGGCGGCAAAGATTTTTTTTCTGTTTCTCAAATTAATACTAAATGTTTGTTAATAATAAATTATAATATCCAACCTTCGGCAAAATTCGCTAGTAACTAAAAGTTAGGGAATATATAATTTTTTAAAAAATATTATTTAGTTATTTACGTGGTTAAAAATGTTTAATAAAAAACTCGTAATTCAGTATTAAAAAAATAATTCTGTTTTTATATAGAAAAGGACTAGTGTTTATACTAAACAGGACTAGAATAAAAAATAGTTCTAATCAAAAATGCATTTAAGGGGGTTCCAAATTTCACTTTAAATTACTTAAATAAACTGATATTTGTAAACATTCAACTTTGAAGTGTCAATAAATAATTAACACCGAGCAATATACAAAATTGATAATTTTTTAATAATAAAAATAGTGTTTTCAATATTTATAATCAATAATTATTTTGATTCTCCCCATATAATTTGGTTGATTTAAAAAATTGAATTTTAGGACGATTTTGGCCTTGCCGCACGAATAGTGCGCCGTGCCGATTTCATACTGAATATAACAAGTTCTGATAATCAGCAGATATGGATATCAATAACTAGGTGAAAAGTACTAGCAGTAGTAGTATTATTATGGACGTTTTAGCATGATAACATAGAGGTTAACTCAATAGGATTCATTATGTAAAATTATTATTCAACCTCTGATTATGGCCTTCGAAAGGAATCGAGCTTAAAGTCCAATACGCCTGATGGTCCCTTACAGCCTCCCATTGGAGATCGTGAGATAAGTGTTTTGTGTCGTCTGGGAATGAAATCAATATTCCGAAGTATGCTCATTATAATTTGAGGCACCAATTTAGATTTTAGATTGTGGGGTAAAGCGTTTTACTAACTGACAGTAGTAGAGATGACGGCCACTCCTTACAAGGTGGGCCACTCATATTTTTGCATTCTTATATGAAACCTTTAAGAAAGTTTTTCCTTCGCACGGTAAAGTACCTAAATTTAGAAGCATGTATCGTTATTTAATTATTAGTTTCAACTTTTAAAAAAACGCATGAGTTCTTATGACATAACTCGAATATTCCAATTTTGCTCGGGTTGCTAAATAGTTGGAAATAACTGTGCTAGAAAGCAGGACACAAGTTGTGCTGGAGTGGGATTCGAACCTAGAGATTCCTCGTCCTAGTCCTCGATTCTACCACTAGACCACATTTTTTTAACCACCTCAACAGAAGGGAATAACATCACAAACACCCAAGCCTTAGAAAGCATATTTTTTATTTGTGTGGTCTCACCGGGAATCGAACTGGGAACCTCGTCGTTAGTACTTTTTTTCTGAAATTCATCCCACGAAAGATATTCTCTGCTATCCAAGTAATGTCCTGATAAAGTGGTTTCTAATATAATTTATGTATTGTAATTGAGTGAAAACATAGTGAGAAGCTTAAATACTTTATTCCCGCAAGAATTAAGGATGGAAAGCGCAAATGCAACTTTGATAGGATATCAATAATAATAATTTCTGCACGCATAATTTTCAGTTTTGGTGTCCAAGTATTTGGAAAAATTTAAGAATTTGTGTAACTATTCTAATATATTTGTTAGTAACAAAGTTTTTTTCGCATGCGAAAGTCAAGTGACCGCTACGCGTAATTTTTTTATTCATTGAGGGCATTTTTCGATTGTTGTCTTGTAACAAATGCTCCTGTCAAACCTGGGTGCTCCTTCCTTCGCCTGTCGAGATTTGTGTTTATAATATGGTAAAGCTTTTCCCTCCACAAAATAATAGCACATTAGCATGCATCAATTTTTCTCCGCCCACATATGAATACCACGATTTTTTTTTAATTTTCTTTTTTATCCCATTAACATAGGATATCCTATCTATCTATAGGTATCTGAATCATCGTTAGCGTTTAGCTTATTACCTACACTTTATGCAGTCTGACTCTATGTTTTAATAAAATGTATGTAATGTCTAA
This sequence comes from Micrasema minimum, assembly GCA_022494985.1. Lineage (NCBI taxonomy): Eukaryota > Metazoa > Arthropoda > Insecta > Trichoptera > Brachycentridae > Micrasema > Micrasema minimum. The sequence continues at coordinate 92,228 of JAGVSP010000799.1, forward strand.
TAAATTACGAAATGAAATCTGCGCAATCTTATTTTATCTGTCAGATTTTTAACCGTTTGAATTAACTAACATAAAAAAGTTTCATAAAAAAAAACATTTCTCATGCATTATTTTTTTTAATGTCGTAATTTAAAAAAAAATGTGTTAACATAAATTGTGGCATGTATCTCAGAGCAGTTTTTGATTTTTTCATTGACAAACGTTTGTAGACAATCGGTAAACAACGCACGTTTTTAATTAACAGAACGGAAAAATATCGGTATCGAATAATTTTTTTAAAATCGTCATGAAAACGTACTAGCAATTACAAAATAATTAATAAAATTTGATGAATTGCTACATATAAATAAATAAAATGCATGTCTCATAAAGCTTTAATTTATCATAGTTTTAATAGTCAGTTGAGATGTCATAATTTGTGATAAACTCGCTAGTTTTATTTTAATCTCTCTTTTAAATTATTTATCTCTTCTAAAATACGAAAAATAAATTAATGATTAGAATATGTCTACGCCCACTAGAAAATCAATGAAAAAGTTCGTTTTCATACAAAATTTATTTATGTTAAACTTTTTCTTCTTTTATATTAGGTATTATGTACTCGTATTTTGTAATTTGGGTAACTATATCATTTTAACGATGTCATTTTGTTAGCAACGTTTTTATAGTAGACCAATTAAGTACGCGGGTAGGCGTTTCATATGAACTTATGCAATCTAGTACTAGGAACTATTATTCATACAAAATACTTACTAAACTATCGCAAGGTAAACGCTTATCTAATTGAATGCTATTGAAAATAATTTTTCCAAACGCCCATTCCTTTCTGTACTTAATTGGATCAATTTTGCGCCGTTTATTGAATTCCGAGTAATATAAAAAAAATCAATTTGTCCGCATCGAATCACTGATTAAATACGACGTATAAATTCTACCCACGTTTTCTAATTTACGTATGAATTATAATGGACTTTGGCGTTTTAATGGGATAAATTGGGCAGTGTTTGAATAATTCCTAACGCAATCGGCTAATTGTCGCCCTAATAATGAAGCCGAGATATCAACCAAATCGTGTAAGCATAACTCACTATTCACGGGTATTTTACTACTGGTAATTAAAAATTAAAATATTTATTATGACACAAGAGAAACGTATGAATAATTTATCGAGCTGCGGCTGTGACACGTGTAAAGGTTTGAATTTTAAAGACGGTGTTTCATTTGCCACTACTAACTTGGCGAATAGAAAAAATTACGCGAGGCAAAAATGCTATCTATAGGTATCTATATGATTTTATTTGTGACAGTTTTTACGGTATTTTTAACAGATATCCACAAGTATACAGGAATAAGTATAACAAACAAGAAAAAAGGTGTAATTGTGTATGTGTGAGTGGTGGTGTGAATGAGAGAGGAGTGTGTGGTGGTGTATATAATGTATGTTATAGTGGGTGAGAATGAGAGAGGAGTGTGTGATGGATGATTATAAGTATGTAATAGTGGATGAGAATGAAAATGTGTATAAAAACGAAAAAATAAAAATAGCTCTAATTGGAACCTATTAATTGTTTTGCAGCTTGTAATTTGAATCTTGTTTTATTGCATATAAATGGGTCGATTGTATTGAATTTAGAATTATATTCTCTAACTAAGCGTATAAGAGGGGAATTTTGAGCATAATTCGTACGCACCACTGGTACGTGAAATAATGATTTTGATGTGTGACGAGTACGGTAAGCTGGTGTATTGAAGCCTATTCCGGAAACTAGTGTCTCACTATCTAGGCGTCCACTAAACATATATCATGAAGAATACCCATATCCAATTGTAAACGACGATCACTTAAGCTAAGAATGTTATGCTTCTTGCAAGAAGACTTGTAGTTAAGATCGTTTAACTTACATCTCCAATTAAGGTGCTTTAGGAAAGTCCATTGGATTTTTTCGAATCTTTCTTTATGTGTTATATAGTTAGGAGACCAAACACAAGAAGCATATTCAAGTAAGCTACGAACAAATGCAAAAAATACACCATTTTAATACAACCAATATCACTGAATACCTGACATGTACGAAGAACGAAACCAAGGTTTCTGTGTGCACGACTTGTAATGTTGTCAAAGTGATCTTCAAAGGTCAGTTTTTTATCAAGTATTACTCCTAAATCACGCACAGAATTAACTCTCTGAATTGGTTGATTTGATATGATATAATTGTATTCTATGGGACACCGACTACGTGAAAATGAGATAACTAGACATTTAGATACGTTTACATTAATCCTATTTTTTAAATAGTATTCGCTTAATCTATTGAGGTCATCCTGAAGTTCGTGACAGACAGAGGAGTTTTTGAAATTTATGTATATTTTAGTATCGTCCGCATACATCAAAAACTTAGCGTTACGAACAACGACATATATATCATATAGGTATGCGTTATAAAAATAAAGGGCCTAGGTGAGATCCTTGTGGAACTCCTGATACAATGTTTATAAAGTTTGATCTATAACCTCCAAGAACGACCGCCTGGCTTCTGTTTTTTAGATACGAGGAAATCCATCTGTATTATATCACCACGTATCCCCAGTTTTAAGAGTTTTTTCATAAGAATTATGTGGTCAACTCGGTCGAAGGCTTTTTCAAAGTCCGTGTAAACCACGTCCACCTGTTCCGAGTTGTCCATACAGCGAAATACAAAATCGGTAAACTCAATTAGGTTAGATGTAGTAGACCTGCCTTGAGAAATCCATGTTGTTGAGGAGGTATTCCTTTAACAATCACAGGATAAATTTTGCTGTAAACAATTTTTTTTCGAAGACTTTGCTAAAGGAATTGAGAATGGAAATACCCCTGTAATTTGATATTTGAATCTTGGAAACCTTTTTTATGTATAGGTAGGATATGTGCTTCTTTCCATTTCAGGGGGAAAGTAACCCTGTTCTAGTGAACTATTAAATATTAAATTTAACGGTATACATAAAGATTTAGCACAATTAACAATAAAATATGGAGGAATTCTATCACTACCAGCACCACCATTGCAATCAAGAGAAGATAAAATTTTAAGTATCTCGCATTCGGAAGTACGAAGATATTGTATTGAGCCACCGTTATCGCAGTATGGTGGGGTCAAGATTATCATCAGGATAAGAGGTTGCAGGTTACTAAATACTGAGCCGAAGAAGTCGTTGAATCCTTGGCAAATTGAATGGCCTTCATCATATTTCCTCTTTTTATATTCGAAAGAACGTGGGTAAGCTGAACCACCCTTCGTGCTTTTATATAACCCCAAAGCTGCTTAGGATTGGTTTTAATATTGTCTTGCATAGACAAAACATACTTTTGAAAGCAATCTTCTTGCAATATTTTCTGTCGATTACGCAGTAATGAAAACTCATCATAATCGAGAGGGTTAGCAAATTTTTTCCATTTAGCGTGAGCTTTATCTTTTTCTCTAATTAATTTTAACAAGGAAACATTAAACCAAGTAGGATACAATCGTTTACGATTACGGTTGTCAAGAGGAATGTATGCCTCGATTAATTCATTAATGATATTGTAAAATTTATTAATTGTATCATCCAAGGATAAACAAGAAAATTGTTGAGGCCAGTTGATTTGCATCAGCTTTTCATTAATAAGGTTTATAGTTGCCTTTCCGAAATCGTCTTATAGGGACTGTTGCTTTCGGTGAAGGGAATGGAGAAAATGTCAGTTACAAGCACTTCAAGAGAAGGGTGGAAAACATCTCCTTTACTAGAGAAAAGCTGGAACGAATGGTTTCCGATACAAAGTTACTAAAGACGAGATCAAGAGTATTATTTTTGGAATTCTTAGTTAAGTTATATTGACAAAAATTATGCCTCGTATAACAATTCAATCAAGTCTCTACTTCCTTCCTGTTAACTCAACAGAGCCTTTATGGATGTATACCGGTGAGTCAAAAGAGTTCCAAAGAATATTAGGAAGATTAAAATCACCCGCGATAAAAAAAAAAGTCATTGTTGAGATTTAAGACGTTTGTCGAAAATGGAAGATAAACGAATTATGTGTGTCTGTTTGGAGGGGCATAAGCAGAACAGATACAATTAAATATTAATTTCAACTACTTAAAAACAACTATCATTTATCAATGAAAACGGGTGGTGGCCCAGTGGTAGCGTTCGCGGTCTCTGAGTTCCAGAGAAACGTCGCGTCGGTTCGAATCCCACTTTGACACGACTCGATTCCCTATTTTCAAGCAAAAGCCGCTTAGGTTTTATTGAAACTAGTATTTACAAATTGAAATATGTGCAAAATAACATAAGATTTCACAGATTTATTTTTACTAAAAAAAAAAAAAATCTTTTTACGTGATATTTTATTTGCTAGTGCTTAGTTTTTTTTGCTGTATTTTATGATTCCACATAAATAATCATAGTTTTAAATAAACTATACTATTAGGTATTGTTGTTCAAGTAAATAGGTTTTTTGTCATTCTAAGAAATAATCTACTAAAAATTCTTATTTTTACCAATATGAATTTTAAGCTACATCTACATATTTATGTAGAGCCATCGTTAACATTTAGTGAGCGCTGCTATCTTGGTCCCGTATTATAATAAGTATTGGGGCAAAAACATGTTTTTTTTCTCTACTTTGGTTAGCTGTTGATTTAATATTTGCGGGTAGAAAATAACTTTAAATAATTTTCCATAAAATATAACGGTAGTTATTTCAAATTCACCCTTATTTATCTTAAGATTTCTCAATAAACTCAGGGAACCTTCTTAGCTTCGTGGCTTAAGTGATTCTGTTATCTCCGCTTTATATTACAAAGGCAGTATTAATAAGTACTGCTATTCATTTCCAATAACCATTACCACCGATACTGGGGCTAAATGGAGCCTTATCGCCGTATATATTTATTTTAAATGCCAAAATGAAAATCAAAAATCTATAATAATAGTTTTTAAATATTAAAATGATAATATTTGGTTAAATGTATTATTTGAAAAATAAGATTCATAAGAAGGCTGAAATTGCCCAACGAGACATCATGCATCATGCTTTTAAAAATAATTTTTAGGGCTATTAAAATGAAAAATTTACTGACCTTTTTGGTTATTTTGTATTATTGAAAATTCAGATATTTTAACAAGATTTTTACTCAAAAGAGCCACGACACTACTTTCTATGCTTTGTGTAGGTATGTTGTTTTTACATGAAAAATTTAATATTCACATGCTTAATTACAATTTATAGCATTTACAAAAATGAAGGAAGGAATACTTTAAGACGAGGAGGGCCGAGAAAGACATGGCATGATAAAGTACACAAATACTTGAAAGTGGGCATGTGAAAAAGTCGGAATAATTGACGTGCGTACATGATAAAGATATATGAATGTGGAGGAAGCAAGGGGAGTGTGCCAGGACAGAATGGTGTGGCGTTCTATCCTATCTGCCTACCTCTTCGGGGAAATAACGTGATTGTTAAAATGCAGTATTTTTTATATCAACCAATATACATATATAAACTAACATCGTAGAATCTCATTTCTAATCACTACCTGCCGTACAAACAATGCTGGATTAATGCCTGGAATGAGCCTAAAATGAGCTCGCTTTTGTTTTTTTATAGAAATGCCCGTTTTTTAATATAATCTATGTATATTTTTTAGTGCAGATACTCAGTTTTTTATATTATTTTAAAAATTGCATTAAAACAAGTATTTTTTTTCATATAAGTGCTAAAAGAAAAAAAGTTTTATTATCAAAAATATCTTTTTGAAAGGAGTTTTCTAAAAGATTTTTTGTAAATCGGTTACAATTTTTATTGGTATGTAGTTTTATATCAGTTAGCCATTTAAAGCTTATCATTTTTTCGTTAAGAAAATTGGTATTAATAAGTGTAGCGGCAACTAAAGTGTCTTGATAACAGAGAACTGTTTTTTCTCACAAGCCGGTAGTCAATTAAATTAAGATTATTGAATTAGTCCAACATAAAATAATTGATAAAGGCCGTTTATTGAGAAAACGTGATCAAGTGATTTATGTCCGTTGATAAAGCTAAGTATAGTCGCTGTCGTTTACAAGTTGTTTTTTTTTAGTATTTCTCGGCATTTATACGCAACGGTGTAAGCTTCAAACTAAACTTTATTTAACATCTAATGCGAGATGACAGCACTATATTATGTACTTAAAATTATTTTATGGCAACCCGTTTCGCTCGTTTATTCGTCATTAAATATTGTAAACAAATAATCATTGCATGACGAGCGTACGGCTCTCTTCAAGTAGACTTGAAAGACTTAGAAGTGGGTGGGGCTGAATTTTTAGAATAAAATTTAAGTATAATTCAAAAAAAGTGGCATCGCCAATTTGGAATAAAAAATAAACGCTAGATTCGAAATCAGGGCCCCTGAAAACCCTTTAAGACGATCTATGCGACCATCATTTTTTTGAAAAAAAGTGGCCGTCCGCCATCTTGTGAATAAAAAATAAACGCTAGTATTCGAGATCAGGGCCCCTTGAAAACCCTTTAAACGATATTACAAGTGTTTTTTGTCGTAAAATGAATTATTATATGTGTTATCAATATTTATACAAATTAATATTTTAAAATTTACAAAGAAATGTAGGCGTATAATATCAACACCTATCTACATACCTACCATTCCATAATCTACGCACTAAGACAAGACATATATCAATAAATATTTAAACGGAATTTCCTAAATAAATTCATTTAAATTTGTTTAAAAATGGTTTGCGCTAATTTCTAGTAAATAACTAAAAAAATTAGATGGCTACATAGTTCGTAGTCCGCTTGGGAATCATTTAATGTCGAGATCACGATACAGCAATTTTTACTCAATATTTGTAGCACTCACTTTGTAGTTTACCATAATTATGAAATAAATCACCCAATATAAGTAGTTCCAAAGTGTTTTTATTTCATAAACGGCAATGTATGTATTTACATCCGGATAAACTACGAGTACCTACCTATGTACAAAATACAAATAAGATTCAGAAAGTGTAATAAATTTAATACGTTGATGATTTTTTTTAGAGCTTTTATGAAATACGGAAATACTTACTTAATACAGATTGTTTGCATGGACATTTTTTTTTTTTTTTGTTATGTTCCTATGTATAACATATTATGTATTTTTTAACAATGCTCTCCTGACAACGTATTGTTTTACTATGAAATATTTATTATAATATTCTTAAAATGTACTGTAATATTTTTATTTGGCTATAGCTTTTTTACGTTTCATATTCCCGTGTTAAAATAATTGATTCTCTCGTTTTTTGCGCTATTCCAATATACTTTATTCATGCTGAACAATGGACCCGTTAGGATTGAACGATTGTATGTATATATGAAACCATGTTGCATATTCGTACAAGCTCGTTACTAACTAAACGGATTAGTCGTGGAGCTGAGTTTAGACCAAGAAAATTTAACGTATTGATTAATCTTTGGTCAATTATAAATGAACACAAGATCCCATGCATTTTTTAATAAGTTTAACCTTTTTATTGTTACAAATAACGAGAAGATTCATTATTCATTGTCTTATCTTATCTTTTAAACTCTGTTTTTTTTTATATTTTCTACATTATTCGAAATACATCTACCTTATATTTTTAAAGTTTATTTTATTTCTTTTGTTGCATTAGCTCTGTAAATGTACTACCTTTTTATGTTAATATAAGTAAGTGAGCCGCAATTTTTATCTATATTGTTATTTGTGTACAATTTACTACAGTGAAACTTTAAATAAACCTAAGCCACAAAGTTAAAATGTCAAAACTTTTCAGCTCGGCGAAATTGCTCAGTATTACTGTAAATTTACGTTGGTTAAAAATAACAAACCTAAGAAGTAATTTAACCAAAGTTTCGACATTTTAGTTAGCAGAAATTTAGTGTCAAACTCATGCATCACTCGATGCGTTTCTATATTCCTTGTCTAAACTCTAATCATGTTAAATTTGAGAAACCCGTTAAGTTTATCGTAGTACCATCGATATGACGCCTCCTTAAACGACTGCCGCGTTGTTGCGTTGAGTTTTGTCGAATTAACGGGGACAAGATGATTAATGCTTCAATACGTATTTGACAGGCACAAATAATATGTTTACCTCGTCCAATTTGCTTCGTGTGGACGCCGAATATCTGATGCTAACTTTGTTAAATGGTTTAGGCCATCGAGGTGGTTCTTGGCTTATAGGAATTCGAGCTATATTCAATATCAGATAAGCACTAGCTGGGTCATACACCCAGTACCCACATAACATTCACAAGTACATAGACACTGGTAAAGACAGCAGCGCGTAGCTACGAGTTAGTTAAAACAAAAATATTTTAAGCTTTTATCCATTACTACTTTAGGTGAGTTAGTACCACTTATGGGTCACCTACTTTTGGGTGAACTACCTTTAGTGTCTTTTAGTATGTGATGGGTGTACAGAGAGAAATGTACTTACAGTTTTCGTGCACATTTAGTACACAGGAAATTAATACAAATGAAAACTTAACTATATAAACTAAGATGGACATGAATTATGAAAATATAAATGTACGAAATGAATTTAGATTGGAACGCAATTTGGCGGCAAGAAATTTGTACAAAATTAACGTAGAGTCACGATGGTGGCTAAAATGCTTCTCGTCGTAGTTCGGCAGCGTTCGGCGGAGGTCGGTCGATTTGCTCCGTCCCGCGGCGCGCGCGTGACGTATTACTTCCGCCACACTCCCTACTGTTGAACTGATCATCTTGCCTTCATGTAAAAAAATATTTAGATTAACTGCATCTGGTGAACCAATGCAGTGCCCTGTGCTCCATTGGGTGCGGATAAGGAAAATTAGTAGCAGTAGTTCTTTGGAAGCCACGTGATCCTTGTAGAATAAACATTTTGACTCGCGAAATATGTGTAGGTACTCGAATATTTTTTTTTTTAGTGGTGCGATAAATTTCGTCCGTAATTTACACGGGATGGACAAAGGACCCCGGCACTTGTTACGGCAGATCCATATCTCCCTGAGTTAGTCCGACAGTTGGTGGTGGATGTCTCTCTCTCCGCTCCGTATCTACGGTGACAATCACGGGGCTTCGTACACTTGCAAGATGGAAACGGAGACGTTTAAATGAATTTGTATCGGTAAACTCATAAAATTAGCGAAATAATCATGAATTAGTACTAGGTACTAATGAGCACTTGACTCAAATTTAGTGGCCGGGCACGAAACAATCTTAGGAATAATTTTTAATAGTTTCAGAAGTCATACTTGGGACACCAAATAGATAGACAATTGACTACATAATGACGTAAAGCGCCCTTGAGCAATATCTTGCGAAAATAGTGCTTTATAAACCATCATAATATTAGTATTATTATTATCATTATTATTATTACGATGATTGGTTCAAGTGTAAATCGTCCGGTCACATTTCCAGAATGACGGATGATAAATGGACGAAACGTGTTTTCGTGTGGAGATCTAGAAACTAGAGACCTCAAGAACGTCCACCGACGAGATGGGTGGACGATATCAAGAAGTTTTCTGGGAGATGGTGGATGGGGATGGCGCAGGATCCGGAGTGGAGGTGGCAGGGATAGGTTTATGTCCAGCGGTAACCTTCACGGACTGATGTGATAAGGACTACGATGCGATGATGAACACGCGACCTCATGTATGGTACCCCAAAGCTCTTTTCATAATACTAACTAACTAACCGTCACGCCATTTCCCCGAAGGGGTAGGCAGAGAGGATAGAACGCCACACCACTCTGTCCTGGCGTACTTCTCTTGCTTCCTCCACATTCATACATCTTCTCATGCACGCACGTTGATTATTCCGACTTCTTACATGCCCACTTTCAAGCACTTGTTTTACTTGATCATGCCATGTCTTTCTCGGCCTTCCTCGACTTCTACATCCAGGCATAGTCGCATCATATATTTTTTTATCCGTTCTTTCATCATCCATTCGCTCTACATGACCGAACCAACGTAAAAGACCTTTCTTAATTTTGTCGATAATGCTTATCTCAGCCTTGCATTCTGCTCTAATTTCAACATCAGTGCACCTATCATACATAGTTTTACCACACATTCGCCTGAGAGATCGCATTTCAACTGCATTCAATCTACTTAATAATAATAATATAATTATTATTATTGGCCTGGAGGCAGTTGTGGATTCCATATGCTCCACATAGGGAGCGGATATGGTATGATGATGATGATAATTATTACATTAGTTGAAAATTTGTGTGGCTTTTTAAAAACAGTTTACACACCCTCTGCGCATCCGCTTAAAACAAATGACGCGCTAGTCACTTGGTTATCTCAATAGAGATTGATGTTTTTAATTTTGGGAAGGGAACAGTTCATAATTTATCTGTTCATTATGCAGTGTGCTGTGGATAGACCATAAAACTTAATGAGCTTTTGTTTTAAATGTCTATTGTACCTAGCGCATGCGCCGTTATTATTTTTACTTGTTTTCGCTTATCTCGGGTCGCGACATTGTTATTCCGTGGTAATTTATGCCGTGAAGTTTAGCAGACAACGTGCATATGTTGCGCCATCTTGCTGCTAATAATTCGCAGTATTATCTCATCACAAATGTCTCATGCTTCGTGCATTACACATGCACATCACATGCTCCATATAGGGCCGGACGAAACCGATTTGATTAACTGGTTGTTTTCACAACATAAATGACTTAACCTTATCTGACGTATTCCTTATGCCGAACGAACTTTTTATTTAGACTCAAAATTGACGCTTCTTTTAATTTATAAAAAATAAAATTACTAACCTTTTGAGACTTGGAGATAATAGATTTGCAAATGCTGCAACGCGCTTCTATAACAGAGGGTTCTTCTAAATTCTCCCCATTTCTTTAATTTTACGAACGAATTAAATTATTGTTTTTTAATATTGTAAATTGATAGGGGCTTAAATAATTAATTCAATACAATGTAGGTGGATTTCTTCGTACGGCTCCATTAAGCACTACATTGTACTCTTCGTACATTCTTGTGTAGTTTTTTTAAATTTATTTACAATGCTGTTTTTTTTCAATTATTGATAAGGTTCTTCCTTACTTATGAAAAAATGTTATGAAAACAGATTTGGCCATAAGTTACATGATTTTTTTTCTCCAAAACCCTATCCACTTGCTGCACTGCATGTTTTGTAAAAGGTTCGCTTAGCACATCTCATTTAACTACTACTACTACTACTACTACCCTTATCCACACCCAATGGTGCATAGGGCACTGCATTGGTTCACCAAGTTCAGTGTATCTTGATCATTTTAATACATGAAGATAAGGTGATCAGCCTTACGCTTCATTTAAAATAGATTAAATTAAATTTCAATAGCTTTCACAGTTTATTACGAGAAAAAAGTTCATTCGCTTATTTTAGTCGCATAATTTAAAACAAATCATTGCCTGTTATTCGGTTATCTTAAATTATCAAGTTATTTTTCACCGAGGCACCAGCCTTTCCCATCGCTACTTCGGATAGAGAAGGTCCGGTAAGTAGAAAGATTCGTCTTAAATTTGACACGGCGTGTTATTTAATTTGACGTCGGAGAGATTATCTCATCGTGTCAAGAGGTCTTAATGTGAAAGAATTCGGATGACGTTTTAATTTCCATATCACTGTCCCGTGTAAGGGCATCCTTGCACGATCAGTCCTTTCTCAACGATGTGTGTTTTACACGTTCACTTGTTTTTATACAAAACCATGCCGGTTTGTGTGATTGATATGACGAAATTTATGGTTCTTGTTTCGAAATTAGTAATGTTCCATCTAGAATACATCAATCTCTTTATTTTTTAAATGCATATACAAAAAATACATTGGTATTGAATTGTATTAACAGAAGTTGTCTTTAAACTCTAATCATGGGACAAAAAAACACTTTTGGTTTACACGTTTTAAATTGAGTACACACAAGAGTGCACATTAAAACGGCAATGAACATAAAGTTTTAACAATACACGAACGATAATGTATTAAACCATGCATTTTTTCTTCCAGTTTACCATAAGTAAGTTACATTTCGTTTTATAGACTTCATAAAGATTATGCAAACTCGGAAAATACCTTTGATATTTCGCCTTCTTGATAAAGGACAGGAGAGTTCCAAAATGTCCTACTACATACAAACTCCCTACTTATATCTTAACGCATTATTTTTGGGGATTATTTAAAAATGTAGCAGCCCCTTGATTACTATTTTATTAAGTTAATTCAATATTTCTTATTTTATCAAGTCCAATGTAATCAATTTATGAAATAAAGTGCTGTTTATTAATAAAGTATTTGCACGCCAGGATCAGCTTTAATCTTTGATCTAAATTCCTCCGGTGATCCCTGAACCTTATAGGATACAAAAATGGCGCTGTGTGATACGCCCTCGTCTGTGTCGGAATCTCTCCAAATATTTTCTATTCTATTATTAACTTGTACAAAAAAGATTAAAGTTTTTTTTGCATTTTGAAATTATGCACCTTTAAATCGTGTGATCGATGGGTTGGAGTGTACTTTATACCTTTTCTAAATTACTGACACCTCAAATAATGTTCATCAGTATCTAAACTTCACTTTTTTAGGAGTCAACGGACCAATGGACATCAAAGATAAAATCATTAATTTTAGTAGGTATTTATTTGTATGTTTTGCACTAATATTTTTAATTTATTCTGTTTTTTTTAACCACCCTCAACGGGTCAATGAGACCCAATAATCGCAAACTTCCAGACTTGAGAAAAATATTTTTTAATTTTGAGATCTCACCAGGAATTGAACCTGGAACATCCGTACCCTGAGTCTAACGTCTTAGCTTTTACGCTACGGAGGCCGCCATAGTATATCTTATAAGGTCTGGAAAAAGTCACTTGTATTAAATTGTTTAATAAAATATTATTTTAAATTAGCTTTCTGAATATTGACAAAGCACTAGGTTCCATTTTGAAAATTTTAAGTCTAAAATAAATTATTTTCTCACGAATATGTGTTTATCAAAACATAATTAGTAGTTTTTTTGTTGAGATTGATAAATTCTCAATTGGATTCTAGCAGTCTTCCGACAGTCTGAAGAAGCTCGTCACAGAGCGAAACCGTTTTTTAATCAAAATACATTTAATGAAAGTGTACCAAGTAATTTTCAAGTAGCTTTTATTTTGAAATAAATTTTAAATCAGTAATTTAGTGGCCTTTACATATTATTTAATGATGTTGAATGTTATTTGGGAATTGGATTAATCTAAAACGAGAAAAAATATTTTTTACAATAATTAATTAAAACCTTAAATACAGATCAAATACAATAATTAATTATTGAAATAAAATATCTCAGGTAAAAGTCAGATATTGCTAGTCTTTTGATAACACTATCGTAATACCAATAGTGGAAATGCTTTTAATGCAATACATGGTCATTAAAATTAGGTTTTTAGACCTTTTGATAATTTTATCGTATACACATAAGTATATATGAAGTGATAGTTATTTGTACCCTCGTCAAATGTCACCCGGCCGACTAGCAGACATGATTATCACCCAAATTTGTCGGACGGTCGTCTAACTACTTGCTAGATTAACTTACCTCTTTATGTGGTCACCGCTTTCATGAGCATTGTATTCTAAATAGATAAAAATCATGTGTATTTTTATTAAAATTCTGACTTAGAGAGACTCACGGGAACTAGCGGACGATTGCTAAGTTTGGAGGTTGTTTGAGGCATTCATATGCCCCACATTGGGAGTGTGGCGGGAAACAATGACGTCACGCGCACGAAGATGACGACTGACGACGAACGCGTACGAACGCGTACGAACTGACATCCGCGGAAAGATCCGGAGATCGTCGAGAACCCTTTCGGTCTACGTGATTGCACGTGTATCTACGGAATATTATTCCCGCCAACTTTCGAGAATTTAAAATCATTTTATTTTAACCCTTTTCACCATTCTTTTTCATACATATTTCAGTTAAGTTTTAGTATTCGTATTTAGTTTTTGTGAATAAACGATCATTATAAAACCGTAAGTACCTGTTTCATTCCCTTTCTCTGTGCACCCACATAAAATCTGGTATACTCACGAAATGTACTATTAAATTGGTAACCAACTAGGTGACTAAAGGAGCATGGATTGATGATAATGACATGTACTGAACACCTGCTTATTATTACACAGCCTCATTCCAAAACAAAAATCCCACAAAGTTTGCTTGATTTAGAAGTGCCTACATATAATTTATCTAATAAATTGCATAAAAACGGTCGTTCGATTCTTGCTGGCGCTATAATACCACGCTTCTCATAACATAACCTTCTAACTAGTTAATACATGTTTTTTCAACGTAATACATGCCCTTATAATATGTAAATATTTAGTTTGCAGACCCCTTCTCTTGCGACACCACTATTCAAAGTAAACTCCGGAAACGATATAATTATATCTACCTTTGTGGATAATGACAGTTTGACCCCTCTACAGGCGCGGAACGCCCTCACTGTCCAACGGAAGATGTGAGAAGTGATTAAATTCAATGTTAGCGAATGACAATTGCCGTTTGGTAGATAGTGGACACCCCCCTTTTAATTTACTAGGTATTTAATTTTATTCTGTTCTTTTTTAAATACTGAATTCCTTTACTGATGTACCTATATATACCTAGTATTATTATAGCAAAAATCAGAAGCTTATTGTGGTTATTCTACTGGCTTAGAAGTAAATTTATGCAGGTATTTTCTGGGTTTTTCTAAACATCTACATGAAATTATCAGTTAAATACATCTGAAATAAAATGTTCGACGTAATTCAAATACAGATAAAAAATTGTAGCAAAATGACTCAAACACGTTTTTTATAAAACCATAAATTTTTTAAGAAACTGCTTTTTATTAATGAATTTGCCTGGTGCCTTGGTTCCTTAAAGTCGGTAGTATCTAATAAGTGCTTATCAAAAGAGGCTAAATTGGCAGTGCATAATGGAGTTCTGGTACCAACCCTTATGTATGGAAGCGAAGCATGGAGTTGAAAAAATAAGGATGAAAGTAAATTGAATGCAGTTGAAATGCGATCTCTCAGGCGAATGTGTGGTAAAACTATGTATGATAGGTGCACTAATGTTGAAATTAGAGCAGAATGCAAGGCTGAGATAAGCATTATCGTCAAAATTAAGAAAGGTCTTTTACGTTGGTTCGGTCATGTGGAGCGAATGGATGATGAAAGAACGGCTAAAAAAATATATGATGCGACTGTGCCTGGACGTAGAAGTCGAGGTAGGCCGAGAAAGACATGGCATGATCAAGTAAAACAAGTGCTTGAAAGTGGGCATGTAAGAAGTCGGAATAATCGACGTGCGTGCATGAGAAGATGTATGAATGTGGAGGAAGCAAGAGAAGTATGCCAGGCAGAGTGGTGTGGCGTTCTATCCTCTCTGCCTACCCCTTCGGGGAAATGGCGTGATGGTTAGTTAGTTAGTTAGTTAGTTAATTTAATATATCTAAATCAGATTGTTATTTTTTATTTTTCCGAATTTTAATTCTATACTAATCGCTTTCCTGGTTCGGCGAGGGATAAACTTGAACTTTCAAACAATCAAATTCATCAACCTGTTAATTACGATGCTATTTTTTTGCAGTTTTTTTTTACCGGTGTTGTCATCAACGCAATAAAAATATGACTCGTAATAGATTCGGTGTACCATTGTAATGGTCCCTGGAATCTGGAATGACCATGTCGCGTGGTGGAATAAGCGACCCCGTACCGCCAATGAGTTATGTCCTTAACACCACTGGCTTGTAAGGAATGTATCTTCTTTAATGTGGCTATATCTTATGGAGACACTGCGTGGACTAGTTTCAGTGGCGGCTCGTGGAAATTTATGTTTTTTAAAAGTCTTTTTTTTGTGATAGGGCCATGAAAGCATTTGGTCGCTTTATAATATTAAAACATTATCTTTTTCGTTATTTACCAGTTAAAACAGAATGTATTTAATCTGGCAGATAAGCTTTAAAAATCTGTGGATTTGTGCTGGACTGAAGAAATACTCAATAGTCTTTAATGTCTTTATAACAGATTAGGGAACGGGTGGAGCTTTTATTGCTGTCGTATCTTTTTTTAAACGTAAAAATAAAACTTGGGCTAGGTTTGCATGTTTATACGTAGCTATAGTAAGATAATGCTCCGCAAGCACATTTCATTATTGACTATGAACGAATTTGTTGCTAAGTTTTATGTGCCGCTAACGTTAAACTGAATTAAGTATTGTTTTTTAAAAAAAAAATTAAACGGGGTAAGATGTATGACGATTCAATAGTCAACATGCTTTAAATGCTATAACCCACTCTTTTGAAAAGTCTTGATAGCGAAATAATATTGTAATTATTTTTATTTATTCTACAACAGTCATCAAATTAAATAGGTGAGTACTGAACAAAACATTAGAGAATTTGGTAAATTCCTTACATTAATCTTCATTGATGAGCTTCCTGTATAAAATTACATGAATATGATCCCAATGAACGATATACAGTTATTTAAGCGTATGTACTGCGCCTAATAGATTACAGATATATCACACTGATATTTTTTAGTTGGTTTTTTGCGGTGCTTGTCAAAAAAGTGAAATATTACTATCGTTTTTATCGCTTTTCGCACGTCACTGCATTTTTTTCAGTTAATTCAACAATTTATCGAACAAATGTGTTATCATATCTAACTCCAAAGCTCTTTATTATAAATGTTAGGCAGTTAAAACTCGCTTTTCGTTGTTTCTGATAGAAGAAAGATTTATCTATTCACATTTCGATAAAATATTATTCTCACCTTACCAATCCGTTTAACCACGGGACCTGGCGGCTGTCATATTTTATTGTAAGATATACTGGCATGCTGATACTGCTGAATCTTGAATCTTGCATCAAAATTAACAAGATTCATCATCGTGTAAAATTAGTCATCGAAAGAGTGAAGGCAGCGCTTAATTTAGAAATTTCAAATTTTTATATCTGTATATTTTTATTTGACTCTTAGCGTAGTGGTAGTACGTCGGGCTTTCATGGATGGGATCGCGGGATTGATTC
Source organism: Micrasema minimum (assembly GCA_022494985.1). Classification (NCBI taxonomy): domain Eukaryota; kingdom Metazoa; phylum Arthropoda; class Insecta; order Trichoptera; family Brachycentridae; genus Micrasema; species Micrasema minimum. The sequence continues at coordinate 109,346 of JAGVSP010000799.1, forward strand.
CCATAAATATTTCAATGTCGTTTTTCATATAAAAATATTTCATGAGCGGTACCTTGGATTGGCGCTGAGCGTGAGGCTGATCATCTTGCGTTTAATCAAGATTCACTGCACTCGGTGTATCAATGCAGTGCCCTATGTACTTATTGGGTGCGGATAAGGGAAAGTAGTAGTAGTTAATTAAAAAAGTGGATCGAGTGCCTCGTAAATTAATAATGCGATTTTTACCCGCATAAAACTAATACTAATTTATGCACTTTCTAAGCGTATCTTCTAAAGCGAATTATACAGCATGCTAATTTTCTAATTTATACTTATTTATTTATTTTATAGTAAAAACCAACAGCCAAATAATCATTATAATAAACATTAAAAGAAAACAGAGTAGACTAATTAGAGGTTTTCACAGGTAGTAACAAAAATAGGTAAAAAAGAAAGAAAAATATTCTCATCGTAAGATTACTACAAATAAATTAATATGTACATAAAAGTGAGTTATAAGAAAGAAAAAAAAATGCTAACTCAACAAAATGTGATCAACAAAGTGTGATTTCACTCGGAAAGCAAACGTCGCACATCACCATGGTATATTCTAAATAAATTATATATTCAATGTTTATAAATATTTTATTAAAGTTATTGTAAGGCTCGCCATATATAACGCGTTGTTATATACGAGTTTTTTCTACAGCGATACTTCAAAACTAAAATAGAAAGTAAAGATGATCACATAAGAAATATTGTGTATTAAAAGATCTTGGCCATTTTCCATTTCTTTTAAGGCTTTTAATATTCTATAAATACAAATAAAAACAAAACAAAAAATTAATTAAAATTTAATTATAAAAGGCTCGTAATATCTGTTTTTCCCCTCGCCCCTCATAATATAATATACTCGTGTGATCATTCAGACCTATATCGCTTGTAGAACCACTTGTATTAAGAATAGCCCTAAGAAGTTAATGTAAACATCATCAGTCTCCCATGCCAAATACGAATACCTTCAATGCGCCCCTTGGACTAATGCCGCAATTAAAATAATTCCTCCACGCCGCAAACTAATAAAAATTTACTTTCCATTTAATTTCATTACTGGGAATAATTATTGTGAAATATCCTCACCGTATTCCCGGAGCACAGGGAAAAGGGAAAATAGTTGAGACGCGTTAACTTCGTCCTGGTGACAGCTCATATATTTATATTATTAGTTGACGAAGTTAATCTAAGAATAGTACTAACTAGCTTTAGTACTCTTTTATTTTGGACTACTTTGTCGTAGGTAGGGTACCAGATCGTCCTGGCGACAGCTCATATATTATTATGACGAAGTAATCTAGAATAGTATTTACTAGCTTTAGTAACTCTTTTATTTTAGACTACTTTGTTTGTAGGTAAGGGGGGAGGATACCAGATCACTCCTGGCGACAGCACCCTATATTAGATATGACGAAGTAATCCAGAAATGACTAGGTTAAGTATTCCCTATTATTCTAGGACACCTTTTGTTGTAAGTTAGGGTACTGGTTGTTCTTATTTAAATACAGAGTTTGTATTTTCATTGATTTTAACAAATTATCAAGATATCCGTATTTTTACTCATTAAATAGTGAATAAATTAAATTAAGCTTTCGTAATCAATTAAATTTCTTTGTTAGCTTCGAAAGATTAGAAAAACATGAAAGTAAATGGGGTTTCATCATTGAATCTTCAAAGGTTTTATGTATTATGTTAATAATGAAATGTGGGATAGAGGAGGAAAGCTACCAATGGACCATGACTCTTTATCTCTATGCTTTCACTGTACTGTCTTAATTTATTTTTTTAAATTTGCAAATACCTATGGATTATTTAAAACGTCGTTGGTATGTAGATTGTATGAATTGGTTTTGGCCGTAAATGTTACAGTAGCACATACTTATCAATGTTTATTTTTACTTAAGTGTTACAGTAACACTTGTAACCAAGTTTTTTTTTGTAGTATTTAATAATTTTGAAGTGTTACAAGTAAACGCTGATTCTATAAGTAAAAAAAGTATAGCCTCGTTTTCACGAGCCCTTACCGGCGGGATCACGGTACACCGGCTCTACGATAGTAACCACTATATTTATGTAGGCACGCAAGCGATTTATATTCTCGTGCACAATCCATCCTGCAATTATCTGAGAAGTGCGGATTCCGAGTCTTCATGGTGCATGAAAGGATCATCCACGGATTCATTTTGGTGGAAAAGGAATCCAATTTCATCTAAATTTCTGCGTCTTGTCTTTGCGTTATACGGTTCCGACCTTAATGGGTTGAATTTGACAATTCAATTGTCTATTTCTGTACTTACTCGAATAACTCGATGAAATACAAATGTTTAGTAGTGATTCTTTACATGGTGTAACAAAACTCGATGTACAAGTGGGAAACCAGTTAATCTACATAATGTTAAAGCAAAATCACGCGCAAACGAGGGGGGGAGCTGTTAATTTTAATTTTTTTATATATATTTAGTTTTATCTAGGTTCTAGGTAAAGACAACAAATTAATATTTTGTGTTGAAAACAGTTTGCTGTGTTGTGATATGTATGTGGTAAGTGTTGTTATATCGGTTCGTAGAGTGTGGTACCTATAGTTATTAGAAAATATATAAGAAATAAGAAGTTATTAGGAAATAAACAAACATTTATGCGGCCAAAAAAATGTCTATTCATTAAGCTAGCTCGATGAGATTAAATAATATTAAATTACTAAGTTTATCGATTTATTATTGCGTAGATTTACTGATTTTCGTTTCATAAATTTATTTTTCTTTCCCTATCCGTACCTAATGGTGCATAGGCCACTGCATTGTTACACCAAACTGCAGTGAATTTTATCAAGACAAGATTATAAGTCTTTCGTTTAAGGCAAGGGCAAGATTATAAGTCTTACGTTTCAGCGCAGGTATCATGAAATATTTTATGTGGAAATCATTGAAACAAAAATTTCATTTGACCCCCTTATGGGAATCGAACTCGCGACCTCATGCATGACAGCTAAATGCGCTACCGCTGTGCTACGAGGCGGACATAAATTCATTACCTACGTTTTAAAGCTGAACACCAGATGATAAAATGCAATAATGGGTTTTTATCGGGACTCATATTTTTAATGTACCTACATAATATTACTATTAATTACAGCATTGTATTAAATTAAAATATTATTTAATAATGTTTGTATAGAAATAAAAAAGTATTTTGAAATCTTAAATTATATTTTATCTGTGATTATAAATAATAAATGGTTGATTTGGGTGAAATCAGAATAATAAAATTGTATAATTTAATTTGCAATTATATTTTAATGCAGTTTTTTAGTTAAGCTTTTATTTTTTTACTTATTATGTTAACCTTGGTTTATCTTTATTTTTCGGCAAAGTTCCCATCATAAAATTATAGCATAATAAATAGGTTTTATATTTTGGGTGAAATAGATAAAAAATGCAATTGGTATTATTAATGCTTTCGGCTAAATGTTTACGGCAAAGTTCCCAACTAAAATGTTAAGTACGAGCTTTCGGCTTATTCTGAAAGATGGCAGTAATATCGGAATTAACTAAATGGTAATAAAAATAACTAATAAATTAGAGCCGCTTTCTTTTAAACATTTTCTTTCATTCATTCTTACTTAGTTTTAATTTATTTTCTAAATTTATTTTAGAAGTTTTTATTCGGCCGAAAAGTTAACGATAACTTTTATCACTTAAATTAGTTTTTGCGAGTTTGCGATAGGTGTCACTAGTAAAAAAAAAAAATGTATCAAATATTTATATATAATATACTATAATCGAATATTCACTAACATTTTATTATTGATTTTAATATATTAAATTATATTTTATATTTTATCTAAATTTTATTAAATAATTTTTAATTATTTATCTTTTTAAATGTATTTTTCTGCTTTCTATCTATCTTTCAATATTTTGTCATAGGTTTATATTTGAATGAAAGTTTAAATAATAAAAAATATTGTTTTCCCGATTGGAAAAAATATTTGTTAGAAATTAAATAGGTAACTATGTACCTAATAAAAGTTACACACATAAAATGCTGCATGTATTGCTTTCGACATTTTTTTAGTACCTACCTACCAGTGGGCGTTCGTCAATGCATGCGGACCATGCTGCGCATGCCTTACTAACGGAAAACTATGTACCGATAAAAAAAAAAAAAAAAAAAAAAAAAAAAAAAAAAAATAAAATATCTACCTGTAAGAATTTTTTCATAGCTAAAATAAAAATGTAATAAATAAACAAACAAAACTGGTATAAATGAAATGAATATAAAATTTTAACTAATTATTTAGTAATTACGAGATGTAATTGCTCCAAAAATCGGCTACAAAAAACATTACGGGCGGCCAATGCCGACTGCGGGGAACATGCGGGATGTGGGAATGCTTCTGGACTGCGCGACCTTTAGAGCTAGAGATGTGACTGTGAAATTTATTTCGCGCAAGCGCACTAGAGTTCCGACCGCTAATTTCACCGTGTTTGTAGTGGTTTAACACTGTCTATACTACCAATGCTATCAAAAGCATGCTGTTCGGACGTACGATATAGAGGACACGATAATAATCATTCTTTCTGAGTTACTTTTTTATTTTTTGGGGTTAGGACTTTCACGTGTATCTTTGGCCTTTTTAATGTCTATAATTAAATCTGCTAAAGGTTTTATAGGATTTTGTGAATATGCGGAAACATCACAATTTATTTATGTATATCGAATGAGAAAAAATGTAAAAAAATAAAAAAGTTACCTAAAAAAAAGTTGACTTTAATATAATAGCGTACCTTACTTTTGACTCACTAAAAACGATGTGAAATTGAATATTATACCCTAACCCAAACAACCTAAATTTGACGTTTTTAACGTTACCAACGAATATTTTTAGTGTTTTTTTTTCACGTATAAAATAGCTATATAACTTTTACATATTTTAACTCCAAAATTAATTTTAGTTATTATTTTTTTACAAATATTTTTTAATTTTATTCATCTACGAATGAAGCGATGATAAAATATGCTAAACATTTTTACGTTTTTATTTAAACAAATCAAAAGAAAAACCTTAAGACCCATTTGTTCCTCTAAATATTTTGATTAACTAGAGACTTTCACGCCTGCCCCGTAGTGATTAGAACGCCACACCACTCGGTCTGACACACTTCCTATTGCTTCCTTACATTCATATTTTCTCATGCACATAACGCCGATTGTTCCGACTTTTCACATGTCCACTTTCAAGTACTTAGTCGACTGGTCATGCCATTGTCTTTCTCGGCCTTCCTCGGCTTCTACATCCAGGCACACTGATTAATATTGCTAATGAATGTTCTACTCACAGAGTGAGTTTCATTCATTTCAAATTTCCTGAGCCGTTAAATTCAATATTTGAAGCGCCCTTGAGGAATATACGAAAACGGCGCTATATAAAATTTTCCAATAATAATAATAATATAGTTTTGAAATACACCGTCAGAGTGGTGATGAATACAATACATATGGGGCTTAGCTCTTTTCACCACCAAGGGCGACGAAATATTAATGTGATTAATTTGTATATTAAAAAAAAAAAAAACTAAGTCATCTTTTTCTTTGAGATACTTATATTTAGTTTTTTTGGAATATTTGCCAGGACACAGGGGCGCGGCGCTCCAACCCTCCGCCCACCCCTCGGGGAAATGGCGCAATGGTTATTTAGTTAGTTATTACCTAGTAAAGACTATGAACTAATCAATTTCCAATTCTAAATATTATTATTATCTAAGACAGCGGCTACTAAAAGGTGTGTCGCGGAATCCTGAGGTTGAGTAACGGGGATTTCCGTGGTTACTTGTAGAGAAAAATTTTTAATTTTTAAACATTAGAACGTTTCACAATATTTTAATTAGGGTTCGACAAAAAAGTAATAATAAATAAGGTTTACAATCTGTTCTTAAAGATTTCTGCTAAAATACTTGACAAACCACATGTGTGTCCATTTGGGGCTACCTATTACATGTTATTGGGGCTCGATGAAACAACTTTATTGAGCGTGTTTTGATTAGATTTTATTTTTTTTGTGATAAAGAGCCTTTTTCTAATAGGTACCTACCCTACATTTGTACGTTCACTATAAATAAGGTAAAAATTTGGGTATCACTATAAATAAAAATATATATATTTCATTTTATATCCTTACAGAGATGAGGTAGAATTTCATTAAAATGAAATATATACCTATACTTCCGTTTTGGGATAAATGCAGATTTTGTGTACAAGTATTTGAACACACCCAAAATGTTGTAGGGTATAGGTAATTATCAACTTACTGCTACTACTTTCCCTTATTCGCATCCCAATGGTGAATAGGGCATTGCATTGGTACACCAAGTGCAGTGAATCTTGTAGTTCTTATAGAATCAGTACTCCACAACCCATTATACCGTACGTAAATTAAAACTTTATAATTCATAAATTTGTATATTTTTTCTAGTTCGCAATGGCTATTCCTGTGTTCCGGTGGCTCTCTCCGAAGGTCTGGACATCCGCCTCAGTACGGCTGCTTCCCAAATCCGATACACCACAACAGGAGTGGAAGTTGTCACCAGCAGCTCCAGGAATCCTGCTGCTCCTCCGGTCACCTTTAAAGGCAAGATTCGCTGTTTTGTTTCTGACTTATTTATCCATATTTTATACCACTACAAGAGAGGAAGTTGTCAGTAACAGCTAGACCAGCTAGAGGAATCCCGTTGCTCCTTCGGTTACCTTTAAATGCAATATTCATTACTTTATTTCTGACTTATTAATTACACAACAGGAGTGGAAGAGTGGAAGTTGTTACCACCTGCTCGCAGAATCCTGCTGATGCTCCTCGCCTAGACAAGAGAGTTGCGTAGATAATTTTTGTCCTGCAACTACTTTTTTTCCAAATTTAGGTATTTTCCTAACAATATTTCTAGTACCTACTCATATATATATTGTATGCAGGTGTTCCATACATCAACGATAAGCCGGAAATGCGTTAATAGATTTTTTTTTTTTAATTTGGTCAAGTACTTTCCAAATTATACTTTAAACGGAAAAACTGACACCCTGAGATGATCTTTCAATTCCTGTGACTACAAATATTAATTTTTCTTAGATTTTTTTTCTGTAATGCATCCATGAATAATCCTTCTGTAAATTTCAGTTTAAAATTAAATCGTTACTGCCTCAGTTTTAAATAAAATGCTAGATTTTTGCCCAACATTGAATTCAGAATAATTACATCGCCAACTTTAACCGACTGTACTGAAAAAAAAGTACCACGCTATTTCGGCAAATGACTTTTAAAGTTGGCGCATTTAGTCTGGATTCCAAAATGGTATGACACTCGCTAGAAAATTTCTTCACTAAGGAAAAAAAAGTTTAAACCTTTTTTTTTTTCATGCTTATTTCATGGTCTTTTGTTATTATTCCAGGTGACGTTGTCCTTTGCACGTTGCCTCTCGGGGTCCTGAAGATATCTGTGACTCCTGGATCCCTGCAGCAGAACTGCGTTCGGTTCTCGCCCCCTCTTCCAGATTGGAAGGTCAGGGCGGTGCAGCGGCTCGGCTACGGGAATCTCAACAAGGTGGTGCTCTGCTTCGAAAAGATATTCTGGGATCCTAACGCCAACCTGTTCGGCCATGTTGGAACCACCACTGCCAGCAGAGGTATGAAAATATACGCTATACTGCCGCAATGTAATATGTGGGATCAAAGTATTTGATGATAATTGTCATTTAATATCCTAACCAGAAGATATAATAATCGTTTGTGATGATAAAAAAGAATCAATTGAAAATTTGCATTGCTGATAAATAATAATAATCCTCTAGAAACATCAAGAGTTGGTCAAGATACTCGATACATTAGTGTTTGGTCATTCCTTACCTAATGACAATTACAATCATTTTTTCTTTTAAACAACATTTTGTCCAAATACTTGTAGACAAAAACTGGATTTCACCCATTACGGGCTAATAATTACAATTTGACATCTCAACAGAGGCGAGAAATTTGGAAGGGAATATGGGATATCTAGGCGTTTACAGGGCTTATGACCTGTCATTGGCTGGGTTAAGTGGCCACTTGACATATTACAACATTCCCCATTTTCACCTAGTATTTTATATCCATATCTGCCAATATACAGTAAAATGGCGCGACGCTTCACATGTGAACACTCTCTGTTATCCATTGAGAAAATTGCTAAGCATTTTAGCAGAAACCTTTATGATTGCAAGTGAGATTCTTACCGAATTATATCACCTACTAGGAAACGCCTGAAGATCAATCTTCAATTTGTTATGCTTATAACTTTTACCAGCTGATTTTTATAAACAACATTTTGAGTGTGTCCAAATACTTGTAGACAAAAACTGATGTGAAGCGTCGCGCCATTTTACTGTATATTGTGCAGATATGGATATCAAATACTAGGTGAAGTGGGGAATGTTGTAATACATCAAGTGGCCACTTAACCCAGCCAATGACAGGTCATAAGCCCTGTAAACGCCTAGATATCCATATTCCCTTCCAAATTTCTCGTCTCTGTTGAGATGTCAAGTTGTAATTTTTTCTTTTCTTAATTTTTTTTTTACGAATTGAACTTTATTACTGATGATTTTCAGGGGAACTGTTCCTTTTCTGGAATCTGTATTCAGCGCCCGTCCTTCTGGCGCTGGTCGCCGGTGAGGCTGCCGCCATAATGGAAAACGTCACAGATGACGTCATCGTAGGGAGGTGCATCGCCGTCCTGAAGGGAATTTTCGGCCAGAGTGCAGTCCCGCAACCCAAGGAGTGCGTGGTCACCAGGTATATTGATTTGTTATTTGAATTAAATTAAAATCTTTAACAATAATCATCCACTGGTTTTTTTCAATCCTGGATGTTTGTGACGTTGTTCCCCTTTATTATTGGTTCCCCTGGCCTGTTGAGGTGTTGGAAAAAGTATATAAAAGTGATTGTAATAATATATTACTGCTATTTTCTTGATATACTTGGCTCTAAACTCTCGTGAAGTTGACCGAGGACGGTAGTTGCTTTCGTATTTCACAATTCAACAAAACAGTTTCTTATGAAATTAAACAACTTTTGTGTTAAACTACTTTAAAAGTAAAATTTCATAATAGGGTTCTTCCCGATAGCATGAATATCCCTGAAAACGTTATAAATATTTAAAATTTATTTTTACAATTTCCAACGACATAAAACACAATTATCAAAAATTTTGTTTTCATTTATTAATTTATGTTTTAAAAAACACGAAAATACGAATGATTTTTAACGCCTGTTATTGGCTAATGACGTCATACCCCGTTCACGTGAAAGGCGTGAAATTCATATATTCCGTAGTGAAGCGCCTATATTGCTGTGACAGTGCCATTTCAAACCGCGCTAGAAAATTCATTATGACATCGTAAAAGTTTTAAAAACATCCCTTGAGATTGTAATTTTTCAATATATATTTTGAAATCAAAAATAAAAAATCGGAAAGAACCCAATTATGGAAAACTACAAAGTGAGTGCTACAAACATTGAGTTAAAACAGTTTCTATTAGGAATCGTAAATTTTTCTTTTATTAGAAGGAAATAATTCTCCGATTCTCTCGTCGGGAATTTTTTTATACATATTTACTTAATATTAATATTTTTCTTGGTGTAACTGATAATTTTTGTGTTTTGATTTTTTTTTCTTTACACACTCGCATTTTCCCCCAAAATCTTTGGAATAAATATTTTTTTGCCCCACCTCATCATTTAAGGGTTATTCCGTTTTTTCGAAACTTATTTTTGGTTCATGGCTAGAAATTCACGGGTTAGTGTTCAGTATGCTATTTATTGTCTGTAATAGAATTTTTATTTTTTTTAAATAGTACTTAGACTAAAATAATTAAAAATACAGATTGTTCGGTTTCAGATGGAGAGCGGATCCTTACGCCCAGGGTTCTTACTCTTTTGTAGCTGTTGGATCATCTGGCACGGACTACGATTTACTTGCGGCTCCTGTGAGATTAACCCTGGGAATCTACTCTCCTCTTTTTCGCAGGTAATCAAATGAATTTAACAACTTAAAATAAAATATTATGGTTTTATTCATTTTCTCAAAACTTTAAACTTTTCTTTTAATTTATATTTCATATTTCCTTATTTTTCATTTTTTCTAATTATCAGTTTTTAATGTAAAAGCTTATTAATTTCTCAATATTTCCCTTTAAATTTTAATGTCAGACCCATCCAAGAATGTTATCTTATGTATTCCTCGACATAATTCTAATCGAAAAATAATCTTCCGAGTACTTATTCGATTAGATTAGATAAAGAATAACGTTTACTTTTATGTTGATTTTATTTGATAAAGAATAAATATTTTTTTTATTACATACATTTTAGTACATACTTTAACATATCAAATTTAATATTTTGATCCTTCTCATGTAGGTAAATGATAAGATTAAAAAATAATAAAAGAAACAGGACCAGAATAATTTATTTCTTAAAAACTTCTGTAATTCTTATTTTGCATGTGAAAAGTCGGAATAATTGACGTGCGTGCGTGAGAAGACGTATTACAGTAAAGAAAAGCAAGGAAGTGTGCGAGGCAGGAGTGGTGTGGCGTTCTATCCTCTCTGCGTACCCCTTATTGGATATGCAGTAATGGTTAGTTAGTTATGTATTTATTTGAAGTGGGTTCTCTATTTCTTCCAGTCACATTGAGCAAGGGAGATAATTATGTTATTTTGAACACTTGGAAATATAAAATTTTTTTTTTATGGTCCCTTTAGATTGACTTGGTGGACTGTATGAGAGCCCACTGTATTACTATTCATTTTTAACTTGAAATGTACCTAATAAAAATGTTAAAAAATGTTTTCAGGGGAGGACACCATGCGGATCTACCCAGCAACGGTTCACGGAGCCTTCCTGAGCGGGCCTCGAGAAGCTGGCACAGGGATCACTGATCACAGCTGCTGCTGTCCTTCAGTAAGTGACCAGCGGCGTCCTAGCGCGTGTCTCCACCTCGCAACAAAATGTAGTAATGTTTGCCCTCCTCAAGGCTGGTTGGAGTGTACACCGTAGGGTCCTTGCATACGGCGTCGTACTCTATTCAATCGAAGTCAGGAACTCGTAAGTTTATGTATGAACTGCATAAATATATTGACTGATTTGTTTTTTATTTAATTTTTTTTTTTCATGTGCATAATTTACATATTTTTTTTTAACTCTATGAAATACGTCACTGGGCAAGTCCCATGCTGATTGTATTGAATAGACCGCGCGTAGTGCCTAATAACTCTAAGGTGCCTGCGCGTTTAAAAATCGCTGTTTGTATGGGCCCCCTAACTCTCAGGCAGCTGACATATTGACATATCGCACCATGATTAAAATCTGTAAAGTAATTTTGCATAATTTGCATAATTAGCGGCCCTGGTGGTGACACAGATAATTACAGGTAAGGCAGGTGAAAGGTTGTTACTGCACGAAGTCTTAATTTGTGAAAAATGATCCGAGATTACCACGTTACTGTTTACACTGATCGCCACATTTGTGTCCAAGAAACATGCTTCTATCCATCGAAAAATGATTTTTTTTAAATGTTTCCATCTTTCTCCCATGTCGAAATATTACTAAAAAATTAAAAAAAAAATTTCAACGAAACTGTTCTGAAATAAAATCATATTTTTGCAACTACCCGAAAGTTGACTTTTTTGAATTAGTGTAGTTTAGTATTTAAGGTACGATATGATAAGGCAATTCTAATACAAATGTTTTCAAGAATTTTGAAAGTGATCACATTTTAAGCTTGGATTAGTTGAATTGAGAAAAAATTGTCTATTAAACACCGTAAGGCCAGTAGGCTAAAGTTTTATTTTGAGTTGCATCTCTGAATTCGAATTCAGTAAATTTGTCAGTCTCTGTAAAATAAGAGACAGACGATGCACTTTCAATCTTCAAAATGTGACAATGATTTTAGTATGTCCAAATCTTTGTAGACAGCATTTTAAGACTAAGAGATCAATGCAAATTATGGATTTCAGGGTTGTAATGCCTGTTTTGAGCTTTGCGTTGACAATGCTTCGGAGCACATTGTTCATAATTTGTATCCTGAATGCCGTGAAGATACGGTGTGAAGAGATTACGGAAGTTTATTAGGAATTACAAGGCATATTATGATCTATATTGGCTAGGTTCCCGACACCTGGAATTTCTCATCGGTTGAAATCCTAACCAAACTTGCATCCATTTGCTTTTCAAGTTTGCTCATTAGTCAAGTATTAAGTTAATTCATCCATGAAGAATATTCTTGATGCGTTGAGTTACCTTCAAAAAGTTTGTCTTAACCGTTGCATAATAATTAATAGCTTAGAAAAATGTTCGATTCAATTAAAGGTTAAGTTTATGTAATACTTGAAAGTGGTCGTGTAAAAAGTCGGAATAATCGACGTGTGTGCATGAGATGTATAAATGTGGAGGAAGCAAGGGAAGTGTGCCAGGACAGAGTGGTGTGGCGTTCTATCCTCTCTGTCTACCCCTTCGGGAAAATGACGTGATGGTTAGTTAGTTTTAAGTTTTTGTATTCAAGCATAAAATTGTACCTAGAAGTAGATACAATACATAAGATACTTATGCAGGGTTAATTTTTAGTCAGTTAACAAAAAAAACCCTGAATTCAGTATCGTTAATAGAACCCATTTTAATAAAAAAACGTGTAGTTTTTATTTTTACGATTTATTATTTTTATTCCCAATAATTTTTACAAATTACGCACACCCTATTCACAGCTGGTCATTTGAGTGGATGCACTTTTTATTTTTTTTATTTGAGAAAGTACATGTTTTTTATTGAAATGGGTTCTATTAACGATACTGAATTCAGAGTTGTTTTTTGTTAACTGACTAAAAATTAACTCTGTATATAATGGTCATGAGT
>JAGVSP010000800.1:0-57261 GCA_022494985.1 Micrasema minimum
AATCTCGAATGCGTTTCAGATGTTAATAAGTCAACAACGCTAAGAGGAACAACCATCGATTTGACTTTTTTCAAGGCACATTTACACTTGAAACACTCCCCTTGATTTCCTACTTTTCCTATCATCGTCCTATCCTTTACAAAATAACACAGGTTGGAGGATCTTAAACATCATATCATCATATGTATAAAAGTTGTAAATAAATTATTAATAGCACATTGTTACTTGTAATTAATTTGTATACTTTAAGTAAACAAATATTTGAATTAACGAGTGCAAAAAAATGATAATTTATGGAAAAAATTGTAATTTTCAATTTACTCCTGCTTTGTATTATACAAATAATGATAATATTCAGTAATAATCATTCAATTCAATGCATAAAAGTATGCTATTTTTCACCAATGTTTTCTTAAGACGTTATCACGTAAAATTATCGTCCGTAAACCGAATTTACAAACAACCAAAAGTTTTTATTAGAGTTACTGGTGTTTATATCCTAAAAAAATAAAATGTATACTACCACGGGCTTCTGGATTACAGTTATTTCATCGACCGGTGAAAATGTTTACTACTACTACGACTTTCCGTTATCCGCGCCCAAGGGTGCATAGGGCACTGCACTGGTACACCAAGTGCAGTTTCTCGTGATCATTTTATTACATGAAGGTAGGATGATCAGTCATAGGTATCACACATGAAATATATTTTTTTAATTTTTTAATTTGTTTTATTTCTTTAAAAAATCTTATAAAACATACATGTATAATATTTCCAGGAGTTATAAAAACTCATTTTGGGGACGGGTATTATTCACATTTTTAATAACATATTGCGCAATCAAAAAGACGAATAAGATAGACGATTCAAAATTAACACATTCAAATCTTAATCCTAAACATCATATCTATCATTGAAAAACATATATTTAAATACAGATCTTTAAGGGCTCTACTATGTTTTGCTTTATTTATTTTTATTTCATGGGGTAGATTATTATATTGGGATCGAGAAATGTTTCATTAGGGATTCTGTTTTTTTTTCTCTCTATAGAATACATTTAAAAAAAATCGATTATGATATTTCTCTCTAGAAAATAGCCCGAAGAACATAATATTATGTATATGAGATGTTATGACGCTTGTGTTTGTCAATAAGTCCGGAATATCATTTTGAAAACACCTAAATTTCGACCCCTAGCTTAAGGTGCAGTCTTTATGATTACGTTATGTGAAAAGTTCACATCTCCAGCGTATTATCCAGCATTTCTATACAACAACATTGCCTTCGTTGTACGTCTCAGATTTAACAGAGATAGGGGTTGTTTTCTTAGGGCGCCCTAATGGGCGGGTGGGTGGTTAGCTGGTTAGTGTAAGTAAGTACTCACCCCCTCAACTTTCAGAATATAATTATCGCGATATAAATTAATCTACCGACCCTGCGCAGGAGATGTTCTGGTGCCCTCGGCGAAACTCTATCGAATCGTGATTTTATTGCACTTATGGGAAAACTTATCTTAAACACAAGCATATTGCATCGTGATTATTAATTGCACTAACAGAAAAAAAGTAATGTTTTGGTAAACCGGAAAAATGTGATTTTGAATTTGGTACTGTTCATTAAAACTGTAGTTTTTTAAATTTAATATCTCAGCATAGGAAAGAGATAGAAACACGGTTCTTAGACTGAAATGTGGCGGTCGATGTGAGCTATAACGTAGTGTTCTCAGTTTATGTTCTTTTAATTAGGACTTGGTGCATTATAGTATCCATGGTGCATATTTTGTAAAGTAATATTGATATTTTCAGCAGAATTGGTATTATCTATTCATCGTTTTTTTCCCATGAATTTACTTAATCCCTGGTAACTTTATGTATATTCTACGTTCGATTCCCGGTAAGAACCAATATCCCAATATGTCCCAATAACAGGAGAACATAGAAAAATATTGCGAATCACCCGGGTTTAAGAAAAATCACTCTTGTTTTTTTGATCTTACCGGAATTCAAACCACGGAACCTCCGCGTTGTGAGACCACTTCTTGGCCATTACACCAAAAACGTTATTTTTAGAAAATAATACTGGATTTTAACATTTTTAAAAAAATGCAAATTTCAAATATTGCAAAAAAATACTACAAAAAAAGCATTCTGTGTTCCATTTTATTGATGAACGGTTCCTAAACATACCATTTTGAATAATTTAATTTCTTTTGTTTGTGAATCATTAATCAAATAAATAAACAGTTGTTATAAAATATCAATAGAAGTATAAAATTTAAAAAATTCATGATCACTAATAAGCGACTTTCAAAATATCTTATTTACAATTTGTATCCCAAACTTCGCCCCGTAGCATAGTGGTAGCGCATTTGGCTACCGTGCTGAAGGTCGCGGGTTCGATTCCCGTAGGAGGTCAACATGAAATATTTATTCACATGTGATATTCATATTAATATTTCACGTGTGCTTGGACTGGTACTAAAGCGTAAGACGGATCGTCTGTCCTTAATGTAATAAAATGATTAAGATACACTGCTCTTGGTGTACCGATGCAGTGCCCTATGCATCATTGGGTGCGGATAAGGGGTAGTAGTAGTAGTAATATCCCAGACTCGTCAAATATTTTCTTATGATTATTTGCCGTTCCTTTCGTACATTCTTTTTGAACATTTCTGGCCTCCATGCCGGATATTCTCTCTTCCCGCCAACTTCCCGCCGGGGGCGATCCCCCAAACAGGATATCCGATTCGTCTCTCCAGTCAGCCTGTCAGTTGCAACGGATACAAGGCCTTGATGGTCTGTGTAACTGGGATTCACAAAACAAAGTAGCTACCTATTCTGTAAGCTAATAATGTTTTTGTTTCAGGGTCCAGAGACCCTATGTTGGACTAAAAGTCAAAATGGTGAATTATCTATGGTTCAAAATCACCATTCCGAAGTGTCCCATGCGACTTTTAGTCAGCTCATACAGAGCTTTTAGCATCTTTAATGGATGACTCTCCATTTTGTACGACCTTAAATTTTTTTTTGTCAATAATCAGCCAATAATGTCATTGTCCATGTAACGCTGTCTTACCCTACCCAGAGGTCTATCACCAGCTGATACAAAATCGACTTAAAATATGATGCAGATTCACTGATTTCCCGCTTGTACATCGAGTTTTGTTACTAACTAACTAACTAACTAACTAACCATCACGCCATTTCCCCGAAGGGGTAGGCAGAGATGATAGAACGCCACACCACTCTGTCCTGGCATACTTCTCTTTCTTCCTCCACATTCATACATCTTCTCATGCGCGCACGTCGATTTTTCCGACTTCTTACATGCCCACTTTCTTGTTTTACTTGATCATGCCATGTCTTTCTCGGCCTTCCTCGACTTCTACATCCAGGCACAGTCGCATCATATATTTTTTTTAGCCGTTCTTTCATCATCCATTCGCTCTACATGACCGAACCAACGTAAAAGACCTTTCTTAATTTTGTCGATAATGCTTATCTCGGCCTTGCATTCTGCTCTAATTTCAACATTAGTGCACCTATCATACATAGTTTTACCACACATTCGCCTGAGAGATCGCATTTCAACTGCATTCAATCTACTTTCATCCTTATTTTTCCAACTCCATGCTTCGCTTCCACACATAAGGGTTGGTACCAGAACTCCATTATGCACTGCCAATTTAGCCTCTTTTGATAAGCACTTATTAGATATGCTAGTATAATTTTGTCATCATCAAAAATATCACGTTTATAACATATTTCTTTCTTTAAAAATTTCCCAACGTGCAAATCTCTGCGACAGCTCCGTTCACATAATATATGTAGGTATTCTTGTGAAAATTGTCTTAGAGTTAAATGAATATTTGGCATCTACCCTCACAGCCAAACGTCCCCGCAAAACATAACTCAGATCTCCTGACACCCCTAAGTAAAGTAACTTGACACTATAACTTGGTCCCAAATGCACAAAGCCATTTGCTGAGCGGGCTAGTTTCTGTTTTTGCAGTTATGGAGTTATGGGGGTGTTCCGCGAAGTTAGTTTAGTATGGACCGGCTCAATATTGGCTGAGTAGCTTAGCTCTAGAATTGCATGTAATAACCGGTTCAAATGAAAAACGAAATAACTAGCTATTTAAATATTAGGATTACTCGTAACTGGTTTTAAAAATATATGGTAAAAAAGATAGTGATTCAGATTTTAAAAAAATTGTGATTGATGTGATGTGATATGATTAAGTGCGAGGAGTTTGTACCGTGTCGCAGTCGGGCTTTTGAATCACAAGGCAACAAAACAATCGTAGCAATTATTATCCCTGTTATGCCGTAATATATGAAAATGTATTGATTGCAACCTATTTGTTGTTATTGTATTTTTTAATGTTCACTTAGCAAAAAGGTGTATTCAGTTAAACTAACTTATTTTTTTGTTTCAGGCTGTCGTATTGCCTCCTTTGGCGAGGTGGCCCCACGAGAGCGGATTTACCTTCACAACCTGGTTCCGTCTGGATCCCATCAACTCGGTTAACATCGAAAGGGAGAAACCGTATCTTTACTGGTGAGTTCGATACAGTTTTGTAGATTTAGTTCTTTTTACTAATGAACGAATCATTCGGGTTGATTGAGGAATAGTTTCCAAATCGTATATATGCAAATTGTGTAACTCAAAAATGGTTACTTTACAGGGCGGGCAAAAAACGAAATGTGGAATTGCCAAATTCGCAGCGTTGTCAATACTAACGTGGCAGTTACCCATTTTTCTTGAGTTGGTTTTTAGGGCATTTGTAATAATGTTGGACTCGCCTAATTTACCCAGCACGTGTATTGGAATACAGACAAAAAAAGTCATCATAAAGTCATTTTGTCAAAATAATGGAGTTACACAATTTTCATATTAAGGTATCGATATCGTGTTTGCCACTCAAAAGTACAATATTTACACAATACTATTATCGCGCGATTCGCATAATAAAGCAGATAGCAAAACACGAATAAATTTTGTTTGCCATAACAATTTTGGCATATTCTAAAGCCTCAATATTTCATATCAACTAATTAATATTTGATTGTCAAATGTAAACCAGCATCAAATGTAATTATTACCAAATGAACTGCTTGTTTATTTGACATAAAATGTAAATATAAAATTGCAATTATCGAACCGCCATTCTGCATAGTTATCATTTGTTCATTTTAATAACATTTTCTTTGTTTAATAACAAATTTTGTTGTAAGGATAACGAACCACCATCCACCCACAGCTGTTACAGAGTCCTGGGGGGTTCTTTCAGCTGCACATAAGGGAAAATATTGTACTATTTCATCTGTCCAATGCAGTTTACTGAGGGAGGTGGAGGAAAATACATTTTTTTTATTTACGGAAAAACAACAGTTTTAATTAGTACATTTTTTCAAGATAATTGCATATGTATGTAAATAAGTCCAATTACAGTTTTTTCACAAATATAAAACGAATGCTAAGTAATACAACTTTTGGGAAATAAAAAATTAGAAAAAAGAAAGAAAAAACATAAAAGAGATGCACTGCAGGGAAAGTAAAGGGGACGGCTAGGTTAGGGAAAAGGAGAAGGATGGGAAAGATACAATTCATATTAAACATAATTAGTATTTTTGAATAAATAAATACATGTAATATCACTTTACAATTTCAAACAGTTTATTTTTATATGTTTTCAGTTTATTGTCAAAGATATCTAAGTGGGGGCATTATTTGTTATACACGGAACAACTACGATAAATAAACGAGTTTTGAATATAATATAATATATATATAGCGTTGGTTTACTTTTATAACCAATTCTGCGATTTAATGATTAATTAATTATAATAACAATCATTACTACTACTAACCCCTTTCCCTTATCCGCACCCAATGTGGCATAGGCACGTTGTTGGCACACCAAGTGCAATGTATCTTGATTTTTTTTATTACATACAAAATAACAATCATACTCACCAGTAAATTCATTTACCTATCTTTCTTATCTAATATAATTTACAAGACCTTTAAATATGTTACTGATAGTCGAGTAAATCTAAGGTTTTAGATTGATGCTATATATTAGTGTTGCTATATAATAAAGCATTTTTGGATTCTGAGAAATACTTAAATTTGCAATTTTACGCTAAACAAACGATGATCTTTTTATGAAAATTAATATTTATATCTAAGGAAACCTTACAATTTAAACTATGGTACACAAAAAAGCCCTTTCTTACGTATATAAGGTGCATAAAAAAATAGACAGAAAATCGCACTTTGTGAATTTATTTTTTCCGGGATTATAATTGCCATACTTAAATCGTTTCAAAAGAAACCATTAGTTACAAAATCACCAATTCAACACGATTTTTCAATCTCGCCTTCAAATTTGATTTAATTGCGCTCTCTTGGCAATTTTTAAATTAGAACATCGAAACGGTCATTTGTCAATAATTTGATTTATATTTTTTATTGGCATTACTTGGTGGAATTCTATAATTAAATTTATATAATTATAATTCAAAGTATTAAAATCTGTGTTTGATTGTTGTCAACTAACAAATTTAATTATAGTATCCGAGTGCCTGGTCGAGTTACCCGTAGTAATGCACTATTTTTACTGTAGCCAATCATCGAC
Organism: Micrasema minimum; assembly: GCA_022494985.1. Classification (NCBI taxonomy): domain Eukaryota; kingdom Metazoa; phylum Arthropoda; class Insecta; order Trichoptera; family Brachycentridae; genus Micrasema; species Micrasema minimum. The sequence goes on from JAGVSP010000800.1 coordinate 6,647, forward strand.
CAAATTACAGTGCCAACTCACCGATACGAAGAATGCATGCACTGGCTAACCAAGTATACTAACAATATTGATGTTTTTAACACAAATCTAGTGCATTTTAGGGAACAGTGTCTGATGCCATTCTCTGGCGGTAAATGAATAGCTCCCTACTGTGTAATCATTTAAAAATGTCTATGTAAAAAGCCCTATGGGCGTAAAAACAATAACAATAAAATAAAAAAAAATAAAATAAAATAAAATAAAATATAAAAAAATAATAAAAAAATAAAAAAAAATAAAATAAAATAAAATAAAATAAAAATATACCAATATAACTAAATAAAGTTAAAATAAAACATACATGGTACACTTCCACATTTATTTTCTTTGACCAGTAACGCTTTCACCCTGTAACGGCATTTTTCAGACATGAAACATGTTGTACAAGACAAAAGTATAAATAGCAGTTTACAAAATAAATTTAGACACTAAACAGCATGATTGGAAAAAGACAATAGATAGAGAAAGATGTAGATACGAAATACAAAAACATGTGTTAAATGGCAGTATATTGTAACAAAGTAGGTAATGGAGAACTGAGAGGGATAAGTTTTATTATATTGCGAAACAAGATAAGGCAAAAACAATTTAATATAAGAAATATAGAAATAGCCAAATATGTACAATGATTAGAGAGTCAGTTAATGAATACAAAGAAACAAAATACAAAAAACTATGTTAAATGGTGTAGGAAAGGTAATGAAGGATAGGATTTTATAACATGTCAAATAATCGTTTTTCCAAGTATTTGTATCTTTTATAATTCTACATTATCCCCGTTATGATTAAAGTTACAAAATTAAAACCAAAGTTATGAGTCCATGTCCAATACGCCTATAGTTCATTAACTGCACAGTTATTGAAAATGTAAAGGAGTATGTATATCTAGGCCACCTGGAATAAGTTAGGAAGAAGACATCCAAACAGCTGAAATAAACCGCCGAATTGGGCTGGATGGGCAGCGTTTGGGAATGTAATCCCACATTATGAAAAAGTCCAATGTCCTAACAACCTTAAAAGGCAGGTATTTAATATGTGCATACTTCCAGTGCTGACTTATGGGGCTGAGACATTGACACTGACTATCCAATCGGCCAATAAATTCCGTGTAGCGCAAAGGGCAATGGAGCGAAGCATGCTTCGCATCAGTTTAAGAGACCATGTCACTAAGGGAGGAGGGCGAGATAAGAAGACGGACTAGAGTCATAGACGAAAGCAAAAAGCTATCTCCAGCTGAAGTGGACATGGGCAGGACATGTGGCACGCCAGAATGAGAGACCGATGGACGAAGCGCCTGCTGAACTGGAGAGCTAGAGCTGCAAGGAGACCTGTAGGAAGACCACCAAGAAGATGGACAGATGATATAAAAAGTACTGCAGGATCCAGATGGCAGCTCGAGGCCCAGGACAGAAAGCAGTGGACCAATATGGGGGAGCCCTATGTCCAGCAGTGGACGAACACTGGCTGATGAAGAAGAAGAAGAAGATTAATCCCGAAGTGCAATTAATGCAACCTACTACACACAAACATATTTATATTGACAGGTCTGTAATGATGTTCCAGGCAGGTGCCACCGAAACGTAAATGACAGTTCAAATAATATTTTTGAATTTTAACTGTTTGACGGTTCTGACAAAGTTGTCAAAATCATCAGACGAATGATACTGAAGAAAATTAACTACCAACAACCATTCTAATCAGCAAATTGTCTCCTAATAATGATAATGATGATTTTGGCGAGTTTTTAATTTGGAATCGAATTTAAAAAAGCGGTAGAAAGGAGCTTTTTTTCAAAAGTTTTTCTCGAATTATTTCAATAGAAAAGAAAAGAAAAGCTATGTCACAGAATTGTCTAATGTATAAGGCATTAAAATGTATGAAGGAGATTCCAGATGAAGATAAGAAATGAACAAAATGTAAAGTTATTTAGGGTTAAATGTAAAAAATATATATGTGTTAAAAATATTAGTGTAGGTATTATATTATAGCTAAATTGAAAAATGTTTAATAGTAGGATAAGAATAGTTAGGAAAAAAAATAATAAGTGTACCTACCTAATGTAATAATATTAGTCTATGTAAAAATGATATAGTACTAAATAAATATAATAATAAAAAAATAAAAAATAATAATTACAAAACTGTTAAAAGCTTCAAAATTTTCGTGTTTAGTTTGGATGCTGTATTTGAATTTTTTTGCTAAATCTAAATATCGACATAATAATTATTGTCTTTTGGTATCATTTTCCTCTGCACACATTATGTCGCTTAGTAATTATTTTTCCTTCCACCGTCGATACGTTGAATGTTTTCTATGAATAAAGAATTCTATACTGTGAATTCTATAACTAAGGCGACTTAAACTACAGTTGAGGCGAAGAACTAAAAATCTCGAGCAAGGGACATGCCAAACTAAAAAAGTACTGGGAAATTCCAAAAAATCTTATTGACTGATCATCCTACCTTCGTGTAATAAAATGAAGAAGAACGACTGCACTTGGTGTACCAATGCAGTGCCCTTTGCACCATTCGGTGTGTATAAGGGAAAATAGTAGTAATATTTCGTACTGTTTCATAGAAATTGGATTTAAAAAAAATTAATATCTCTACTTGTGAAAGAGATAGAAACATGTTTCTAAGACAGAAATGTTGTGGTTAATGTGTGCTATAACTTGTTATTCTCAGTTTAATTTTGACCAATTAAAACTTAGTGCTTTATAGTATTCACGGTGCGATGTGTTTTTTTTATTTATTATTTATTTATATGTTCTTTTACATTCTTAATATTTTTTAATATAATGATGAATGTTTCGGTTTTTGTTCATCATCATCATATTCCATATCCGCTCCCTATGTGGAAGCATATGGGTTCCACTAACTGCCTCCAAGCCAAGCGATCAAGCGAGCGGATAGTGTGTGTGTTTATACCGTAGATACATAAACACAAATCAGAACAATAATCAAAATCAATGCGTAAATTCAATCTTATGTAAAAATCAAAAAACCGATTTTTTTGGTTCTACGTGATTTTATTATTGACAATTGTTTCGCCTTGTAAGGGCATTATCAAACTGTTATATCAAGTCAAAAATATGAAAGGCAATCGAATCTAGACTATCAATTTAAATATTTCTTTTCGACTAGTTAATATTAGGTATCATTTTTTTATTGAATTTCTCGTTACTGTGTAACTTTGTTTAAATGTAAAAGCTTTATGGGCGTTGAAAGTAAATAAAATAAAGATTAAATCAAAATAAAAAATGATTCAGGGATTAAAACGATATTTTAAAATACAGACACCTTAAAAAAAAAACTAAAATTAATTATTTAGAGCAGTTACAATTTAAATTTGTTCAGAAATGTGAAATATTTAGGGCGATAAATAACATTAAAATGAGATTTTTCATTTGAATATTTTCACCAATTCGAATCGGATACTCATGAATACTAATCGGCCCTTCGTTAGCTCCATCCGACATGCCCTTTACCTTTTTTACGTCACATTAAAAATTATTCCCTGAAAATGTATTGGAAAGAAGCGCGAAGAGGAGGATATAAATAGGGGTTATTCAATTGCCACATTTTTATGAAAATTCATGAGATCAAAAATATCAATATTGAAAAGTATATTTTTTTAAATTTAGTTTCAACCCCCCTTATCGGGCTTTTACACCTAAACAAAGTTACACAATACTAAATATCCAGAAAAGGATAAGCAAAAATATAGTTCATAGAAATTAAAATAGGTACCTACATAAATTTCTTTGGAGGAGCAAACATGGTGAATCCATGTTTGAATCCAACTTTAAAAGAAATTATTTTCTTAGTAGGTAGCGCCCTTGAGGTGTTTACAAAAACAGCAGAAATTATCCATTTTATATTATTATTATTTATTATTATGGACAAAATCATCATCATCATCATCATCATCATCATCATCATACCATATCCGCTCCCTATGTGGAGCATTTTGGAATCCAGGCCAAGCGATCGGCCGCCAGCTACCGTGCATCCTCCCATGTCAAGTCCACGTCCCGCAGCTCTGACGCAAACTGCCGACGAATTGTCAACAGTGGACGACCAGGACGCCGAGAACCTGATGCCTTGTAAAGTAGGCAAGCATGGTTAAGGCTCTTGGGAGGCATAGGTAGTTTATGGCCTGGACAAACTGCCGGACAAAATAGTTAGCATAATAAATATAAATAACTGGTTTTCAAAATATTCTAAAAAAACATATTAATAATTCAAAATATATCTCAAACTACTAGTATAATATGTATTACTTTACTTTCAATTAGAAGTAAGTAAAAACACGACATTATTCATCTAAAATAAATATTGAAATAATAAATTTATCAGTATTTTGTGGCGTATAAAATTTCGGCCCCCATTCAGATACAGCTCCAATAAAAAGTTACAGAAACGCTAAAGTATTACAATAATAATATTAAAATGATAAGGGTGCTGTCAAAAGCGTTAAATTTACCCCAGAAATTATCTTATTCGCGTTTTTGCCGACTTTAATGGGAAGATTGATGTATTTTGTAAGTGACTACGTTTTACATTTTTGCCTTATCACTTACCGAGCTCCTGTTATCTAAAATTCAGAAACTTTCCTCGTATTATCGGGATGATTTATTTCCAATAACTCCGGAATACAATGGGATTTTTTGTTGTGAGCCCATATACAAACGACGTTTTGTTTCGGGAAATTCATCTTTGCTTTGTTTCGCTCGAGTCAATTTGATCGGATATTGAGAAATGTTTAACCTGCAAAAACTGATTTTAACGTAAACTCTTAAAGACTAACTAACTGACCATCCAACGCATTTTAAATAGACTGCCTGAAGAAAAAATACGAAATGAAGAGATAAAAAAAAGAAGACGAAAGAAGCATTTAAAAAATATCTTGTAAACCTTATTTTTCAAATACTATAATTCTATATATATATATTTATTTATTTCATATTATAATTTATTTTTTTTAGATCTATTAAAACCTCACTGGGCAATGCCCGTGCTGAGGTATTCATTTACAATATACAATATATATATTTTTGAATACATTCTGTACCAAAATGTGATAGAGAGCAAATCCCTGCTTTAAAACTGTTAAGCAGTTTAGCGGAAATTTAACATAATACTCGTATGTACTAATAAATAAATAATAAATTTTAAAAAAGAGAGGACAGAACGCCACGCTACTCTGTCCTGGCACACTTCCCTTGCTTCCTTCAGATCCATACATCTTTTCATGCACGCACGCCGATTATTCCTATATTCACATTACCACTTTAGAGTATTTGTTGTACTCGATCATGCGAAGTCTTTCTCAGACTCTCTCGACTTCTACATCTAGACACAATCGCATTATAAATCCTTTTTCGCCGTTCTTTCATCTTTTACCCCCTCACATGACCGACCCATCGTAAAAGCCTTTTTTAATTCGGTCGATAGTGATCTCTGCCTTGCACTCTGCTCTAATTTCGACAGTTTTATAAAGCAACTATCATATGTACGACACCACTGTAAAAATATTTTATACCTGAAAATGATAACAGCATTAGTAGCAAAAAATGATTCAATTCAAACCAGGTTTATTTCAAATTCGGAATATGGCCCAGCAAACATACGGTTTAGCCTCTGGACATTTTTCCAATTCATTTATCTCTGCTATGCAAATCCCATTTCCAATAGTCGGACTGTAAATCCAAAACCAATAACAAACAGGAGGTTCATAGGACAACAGAAAAAACCCGGGAAAAGTGTCAAAGAATCGCAACACAAACAAAGCAATCCTGTATAATACCTACTCCACCCGGTTTATTTTCATGTTATCCTGGTATTTTTTTACCTTGTTTCTGTTGAATTATAAATATCAAAATAATTTCACAAAAATGTATGATTAAATTAAACTATACTACTTTTGTGCCTTATCCGCACCCAATGGTGCATTGGTACACTAAATGCAGTGAATCTTGATTATTTGTTACATAAAGGCAAGTCAAATTAAACCTTAAATGTATAAATAAAAAATATATATTAATTTGATGTTTATATCGAAGTGGATTTTTTTCTAATTAGGGAATAAGAATATTCAAGCGTTTACAGGGCTTATGACCTGTCATGGCTGGCTGGGTTAAGTCGCCTTTTGATATATTACAACATTCCCCATTCCGCTTATTAGCGAATATCCACACCAGGTAACATTTTTGATTTCGTTTATACCTATGTTACAAATGTTGAAAACCATCCACTTGCGCGTAACTAGCGACATCTGTGTATTAAAATTGAAGTTACATACCTATTACCTATAAAATATGTACCTACTGACTACTCCCGTCATGGGATGAATCCAGATTTGTTTGTATTTGGGAACACACAAATTTGATGTTGTAAATGGAAAATGTAGTTTTTGAACACATTCAAAAATGTTTAAAATAAAATTAATTTTACTTCATTCGAAATTGTTACAAAATTTTGTAAACTGAAATAAATTTTCATCTTTTATTTTTTTTCCTTTTTCAGCTTCAAGACCAGCAAGGGCGTCGGCTACTCGGCCCACTTCGTCGGCAACTGCCTCGTGCTGACCTCCATGAAGGTGAAGGGCAAGGGCTTCCAGCACTGCGTCAAGTACGAGTTCCAGCCCAGGAAGTGGTACATGATCGCCATCGTGTACATCTACAATCGCTGGACCAAGAGCGAGATCAAGTGCCTGGTCAACGGGCAGCTCGCCTCCAGCACGGAGATGGCGTGGTTCGTCTCCACCAGCGATGTGAGTACCAAGGATGACAAGGAAACCAGTGAATCTTCATCATATTTGGAGTCGATTTTGCAGAATAATTTTTTTTATTTGACCCATAGTAGTATCTAATAAGTGCTTATCAAAAGAGGCTAAATTGGCAGTGCATAATGGAGTTCTGGTACCAACCCTTATGTATGGAAGCGAAGCATGGAGTTGGAAAAATAAGGATGAAAGTAAATTGAATGCAGTTGAAATGCGATCTCTCAGGCGAATGTGTGGTAAAACTATGTATGATAGGTGCACTAATGTTGAAATTAGATCAGAATGCAAGGCTGAGATAAGCATTATCGACAAAATTAAGAAAGGTCTTTTACGTTTGTTCGGTCATGTAGAGCGAATGGATGGTGAAAGAACGGCTAAAAAAATATATGATGCAACTGTGTCTGGATGTAGAAGTCGAGGAAGGCCGAGAAAGACATGGCATGATCAAGTAAAACAAGTGCTTGAAAGTAGGCATGTAAGAAGTCGGAATAATCGACGTGCGTGCATGAGAAGATGTATGAATGTGGAGGAAGCAAGAGAAGTGTGCCAGGACAGAGTGGTGTGGCGTTCTATCCTCTCTGCGGATAGAACGCCACACCACTCTGTCCTCTCTTCGGGGAAATGGCGTGATGGTTAGTTAGTTAGTTAGTAGTTAGTTAGTTAGTTTTCGAGAAAATTGAGAACAAAGTTGAATTTTTTTTGCAATCCGTTATCAAATATCATGTATTTAATCAAAGTAATACTATCCATTGCCTGCCGAGAGCCTTAACCATGCCTGCCTATTTTACAAGGCATCAGGTTCTCGGCGTCCTGGTCGTCCACTGTTGACAATTCGTCGGCAGATTGCGTCAGAGCTGCGGGACGTGGACTTGACTTGGGAGGATGCACGCTGGCGGCCGTTCGCTCGGCCTGGAGGCAGCAGTTGTGGATTCCATATGCTCCACATAGGGAGCGGATATGGTATGATGATGATGATGATAAATCCATAAAGAAAACAAAATTAAAATCGCGTTTTAATAAGAGTTTTACTTAATCCGCTAGACTTACAAAAAGTAAGAAGCTTTTTTTTTCAAGCTCAGATTAAAAAGTCATATAATACAATCGTCTCCAAATACGATGTAGATTCACCAGTTTTCGGGTTGTACTACGAGTTTTGTTACACCATGTATACATGCTGGAAAATTTGTCTATTTTCGATGTATTTCAAAAACAGGGCTCCGCAGAGTTTTTTTTCGACCAAGAAAAGTTCTCGCCGGATTTTACATAGATAATAGATATGCTATTTTCTTCCGTTCTTTTTCGTGTCCTAGTTCTAGGAAGATTAAAACAATTTTGTCTCAATCTCAACTTGTTAGAGGGAAACAGAATGATTTAAAAGTGTTAGATACTGGAAGATAGATATATAGTTGTCTTCTTCTCAAAACAACGGAACCATCTTAATTTAGGTCTTTTGATACTTCTTCAGGCTATTGTTTTTTTTTTTTAAATATTTTATTATTAAAACTAGCACGTGAAAGTCTTCCGAAATTGATAGATAACAATATTGCATTTTATTCGAACATTAAAATACTTATTTATAAAGAATGCGGTTGAAGTTTTCGCAACAAGGATTTATTGTCTGCTTTATTATAAATATCTCATAATTTTTAACTGAAAATAAAAAATAAAAAATTGTAGAACATTTTTTACAATTTCAAAATATATATTTTTACGAAAAATCGTTTTATCATTCAGTCGGCTGAAATTTTCAAATCCTCTTTTATTATTTGTGTTACTTATCAATTAGGCATTTAGTATTCACCCGCAACTTTATCGTTTACCCTTTCTGAAATGTCTTTTTTGTTTGCTGGTAGCCGGGTCTAAAATAAATTTGCTCTCATAATAATATCGTTATACCGCCTGATTTCTGTTTGTTCCCGGCCCCCAATAGCTCTGAATAATTTTCTCTCGAGTGGTCGAGTTACAATAAATTTAGCCTCCTACAATTTCTGCGCTCCGGATACCATTAGAAAGCCGATCCTTAAATACCGACTGTTAAAAAATCACAGGACTGCCAGAATTAGAAGGTTATTAAAATAATGAGATAATCGTAATTTTTGTTACATCTGTGCAATGTGCATTGTACATTTAAATACTTTTATTTATGTACATTGCTCTCCGATACCTTTTTAGGTATTGGTGTATTATTTCACCATTCTTACTTAAATCTTTCATTATTCCCAACTAACTAACCAACCATCTCGCCATTTCTCCGAAGGGGTTAAAGCGTCCTGGCACACTTCCTTTGCTTCCTCCACGTTCATACATCTTCTTGCACGCACGTCGATTATTCCGACTTATCACATGACCACTATCAAGTATTTGTTGTACTTGATCAGCCATGTCTTTCTCGGCCTTCCTCGACTTCTGCAACCAGACACAACGCAACCATCATTTTAGCCATTCTTTCATCATTCATTCGCTCCAATGACCGAACCATCGCAGAAGACCTTTCTTTATTTTGTCGATAGTGCTTATCTCAGCCGCGCATTCTGCTCAATTTCGACATTAAGGGCACCTATCACACATGGTTTTTCCACACATTCGCCTATTCAGTATTCCTAGACTGGGTAAAATATTGACTGATCTGGATAAATCACTAAACTGGATGAAATTAAATATTTTTTACACTAAATTAATGTATGTACGTATAATTAAATTTCTACATAATCGCTATCAAAAACTTTTTATACATTTTCTGCGTTATCGAAATATTCACTTAAAAAATTACGTTTTCGTTGTATGAAATCGAATAATTTCTGCATGGGTGTGGTATCTATTTCGAGACACTTTATATACACGAAATTCAATTTTTCCCACGTAGATTTAAAATCTGAAGCAGTATTACAAATAGTGCTTTTTTTATTCATACATTTTTATTAAACCTTTCGACAAGTGCTACATAGGCGCCACACCGGAGCTGGACGAAGAGAGAGTGTTCTGTGGCCAGATGAGCGCCATCTACCTGTTTTCTGAAGCGCTGACAACGCACCAGATATGCGCCATGCATAGGCTCGGCCCGGGATACAAGGTAGTCTTAATCTGGATTCTCCATTATTCCAAACAATGTTACCCCAGTTGCTCGATCACAGATCACTATCGACGCGGTAATAAGCGACGTGATAACGATTTCTTACCATGGATGTTTAACGTTTTCGCGATCACAATGGAACACGCGTTAAAAGTTATCGATCGGGATTATTAAACGAGCGCATCAAGTCGCGAGCCATTTCCCGAGATATATCTTCTTCGCACATGTCTTTTCTCGAGTGCCGTATTTCATTTAGCCGGCGTACGGCAAGCCAAATATTGAGAAAAGCAGTCGACATAATAACCAATCCGACACGCGCGTTGACTATCGTGATTTGACGTTTGACGTTTAGCCGCGATATCTATGGTGCTCGGCCACGCGAACGTGGTATGAACGTATGTTCATTGTGATCGGTCAAATGGTTAGCGTTAGCACGTTTTTAACTACGTCGATAGTTATCTGAGATTGAGCTCCAGCTCGTACAGAACTAGGTGGTAAGATGAGTGCTATCATACATTTCTCCGAAGCGCTGAGACAGTTATTTGTTCTGAATTCTTATGGTAAGATTCCCGATACCCAACTGTCATCTTTTTTATTGCTATAGCTTGATATTTTGTGTGATTTTATCCGATTTCAAAATTTGACTCTGTGAAGATATTGGGGCCTCGGTATATTTAATTTCAATGTTTATTTTTGATATTAAGAATCCCATTATATTTCAGAAACAAAGTTGGACCCCTAGATTTCCTTTAGATGCAGTTCCACTCAGCATTCTTGCTCCATTAATTTCTCCTTCTTTCAAATAATTATTTCAGGCCTTGTTTTTTAAGATACGAAATTTAGCTGAGAAAATCTGCTGCATTGGAGTCATCAGTATAGTCGAAATGCGGGAATTTTCTACTAATCAAATGGAATGGAGTCTTGAAAAACCTTTTATTGAACTTCAGGATCCATTTATCGAGTTTAAAAACTCGTCTCTTTCGTGCTTTCTCTATATCGTTTGTCATTTTTCCCGTTTCTTTTGTCAATTGGGAATATTACGTAGGAGCCTACATGCGACTGCATGTTATATTTCTAGATAAAATAATATTGATAGCTAGCAACATTGACTTATACTACTGCCCCTTATCCACACCTAATGGTGCATAGGGTACTGCATTGGAACACCATGTGCAGTGTATCTCCATTATTTTAATTTTCATGGGGACAAGATGATCAGTCATGTACGCTTCAGAACCAGTCCAAGGTATGCTAGTGAAATGAGGGGAGAAACACATGATCGATGCATTGGGATGTTGGGACAGATTTAGGATTTTTATTTTTATTTATTTATTTTTAGTACATTACAGTTTTTAAGACGTCATATTGTTATTTTTAATGCATTCCCCACTGTGGGACCCCGTGCTGAGAAAAGCATTTTACAAGCTAATGTTTTTTTTTTTTTTTTTTTCTTGGTCGACATTATTTACAAAAAATATAACAAGTTAAACAATATTAATTTACACACACTTGATCAATGTCACTCACTAATACTATCACCAAAATGGTAGGTAGATGAGGTTCAAATATATTATGACAATTATTGTTGCAATATCTTGAGTCTTGAGCAAACTTTAATACGATACTTTAATTCGATATTAAGTTAATTTTTATGTGGTGACCATGGTTTCAGGATCATTAAAACAATAGTAAATTCATCGAAGTTTTTCTGTATGCTTCTTATGATTAGCCACGTGTTTTTGAACACAGGTCAATTACAACATTTATTATTATCGTTTTTACGTTACTTTTAACTATCTAACTTTTAACTAACTAACTAACTTTTTTGGCTGCCACTGTAATATTTTGGCTAAGACGCTGGACTTATTTCTGAACTGTCTCAATTCCTAGTGAAAGCACAAAAAATCTAATGTGAATTTTTTTTAAATCCTGGGCAATTTGTAATTTTAATTTCTAATTCATTTATTTCGTCTCCGGCGTCTTGAGGTAATTGATAAATAATTTTCGTCGCTCCAGTCCAGCATAGCCTCCGTGCGGGCGGCCATTGTGACGTCACGGCGACAGTTGACAGTGGGACAATAAGCCCGCCATTGTGACGCTGGCGGGCTCGGCGGAGTCTCGTCCCGCGCGGCGAGTTGGCGAGCTGTCATTGTTGGCGCGTCACCGGCTGTCAGGAGCACGCTGGCCGTCGAAACTGAATGGAGACAATGCCGAGTGTGAGGCAGGGGAGAGGGGAGTGAAGTGTAGTATGAGATAGGGGAATATAGTGCTATATGGGACAGGGGAATATAGTGTAGCATGGGACAGGGGAATATTGTGTAACATGGGACGAGAATATAGTGTAATATGGGACAGGCATTGATATATAATACATTTAGATCTGCCTTGCAGAGTAAATTATTTAGAAAAAGTAATGACACGAAGATTCTGCACCTCAATACTCTTACACGGGTCGACCTATCAGAGCCCTTCGACAGCCGGCAAGCATCCGCCCACACACCGCAAAAGGTATGGGTTAAAAATAGGGTTACAGTAACAGTATACAATACTAACCTGTTCCTTACGAGGAGCGTTCACGAACTTTACCATGCATCTAAAATGACTTTTTTTTCTTGTGGACGGGCTTGATGCTATTATTTTCTTGATGCTATTATTTAAGAAGAAAACTTTCTTTAAAGAAGGGAAGATAACTTTCTTTTAGGCTATGTAAACAAATATAAATAAACCCTTACATGTGGAAAGTAACACCATCTTTTTTCTTAATTTTATCCGTACGGTTTTTACACTGTTTTAACTACACAGGAAGGCATTTCGGAATGTTTTCTAAACGTCCGACTCTGCCGGCGGTTAAAGAAATACTGAATAAGCGTCTGGCGGAGTCGGAGGTTTTGACGGAGTTGAAGTGTCATTCATTTTTTGGGTTCAGTTCAAATCTAAGTGTATTATAAATCAATGGGGACAGGGGAATATAGTTTATTGAACAAGGGAGTGGGGAGTATAGTGTAGTTTGAGACAGGGGAGAGGGGAGAATAGTGTAGCATGGGACAGGGGAGTATAGTGTAGCTTTGGACAGCAGAATATTGTGTTACTTAGGACAATGCCCGCGCTGGGCTGTGAAACAGATATTAAAATTCTCTTGGGATTTTTATGAAGAAACGTGAGCATTTTACAAACGTAGGTAGTCTCCAGATTACTCTTTAGAATTTTATGCACGAGAGCAACGAGCATGCTGATTCTTTTTACACACTAAAGGTAGCTACTTAAAGCATATCAGCAGGGATCTTGAACTTTATTTATAAATTTGAAGATAAATGCCTGTGAAGTGTATCGACTTCTATTGGCATATATTTATCATCATCATGCTATATCCGCTCCCTATGTGGAGCATGTGGAATCCACAAACTGCCTCCAGGCCAAGCGATCGGCCGCCAGCTCCCGTGCATCCTCCCAAGTCAAGTCCACGTTCCGCATCTCTGACGCAAACTGCCGTCGAAAACTGATGTTTAAAGTTGCTTTTCTATTGAAATCAATTCAATTTTTTTTATTCCCCGTGACTTGAAATGATCGATATCTAAAATGCGTGCCAAAATAATTATTTTTAAAAGCTCAATTCCAGGGAGAATTTCAGACACTACGTTATGGCTCAAATTTCTATGGAAAATCAAACTTAACCTGACAAACAGAAAATAATTGGTAATAATACTATGAGTATTTTGCGTTATCAATTAATTAATAAGATTATTGCTCGTATTTCAAATATTGCATATATTACGCCGTCGCTCAACTTCATAGAAATTATCACAATAGAAGGATTATAATGTTAAGGTATTAATGATAATATAGACCAAACTATAACTTAATATTGTGATAATTTGATGCTCTTAGTTGTTGGCTAATTGGCTTACACTGATTCAAGCAGTTATTTGCCGAAATATACTCTATAATAATTTACACAAGTATGAAATTATTTTCAATTTTCATACTGGAGTTTTTTTTGGAGTTCACTCCTGAAGAATCGATTCCATTTAAAGCCTCTGGTATCAAAATTTGATGAGTAGTTAAATCGAACGTTAATGTCGAAAGATCTTTAACAAAAAAGCGTCACAATATGATCCTTATAACCATACAAAAGTTGTAAGCGAATTTGCTGAGGGATGAGGTTAACGCATGGGACTTCTCGAAACTAGAAATACGTTTTAAAATAGATTTCATTTTAAGCCCCGGGCCCCGGTACAAACATTTTAAATATTTTATTTATTTTCGTAATATCTAATTTTACGTTTATTTTTAAATCCAAGATGGCGGATACAATTTTTTCGTAATATGAACATGGGGATCTTTTTCAGAGGTTTAAGGGGTTCCTGATTTTGTATTATGTGTTTATTTTGATATCCAAGATGGCGGATGCAATTTTTTTTGATAATATATGATATGGGTAACGGTATTCGAGGAAATTATTTTATATTTATACACTTTTTTACGAAATGAATTATAAATCATGTGTTTATGTTTTCGTAAGAAATATGTCGTTGTCTCAATATAATATGTAGTTCGACCAATCGAAGAATAGAAATTGGGTTTCAGCACTAGCTATTTTTAATTAATAATTAGTTATTGTTTTTTCTTTCAAAATTCATTTACTACATTCTCGCAAAGTTCTTTGAAATGCTGACCGAAGTATGGATAACGTCATCTAATGTAGGTAGCCACCTATTACAATCGACAATTTCGCGAGTGCTTAGTATTTAGATTATATTAAAATTACTTCTGATACAAATTACAGGAATTCATAAACGACATTAGATGTGAATGGTTCATTTTGACGCTGTCTGATCTCAATACTAACCCATTTTAAAATAATTTACAGGTTGCCTGCAGATTTCATTGTTTTCGTTCATCTTTTTTCAGCTGCAGCTTCAGGATGTTACTTCTGCAATCATCATCCGGATATTGCTTTAGGATATGATAATTCATGTAATCTCTCATTTTTCTAACCCCTTTTTCTTCTTCTTTTACTTCCGGCGCGCAGAGCCAGTTCCGGTTCGACAACGAGTGCAATCTGAACCTCCCAGAGAATCATAAACGGGTGAGCGAGGAGCCTGTTGTAGTGGATACGCATGAGCAGTTAGCTTCTGACGAAGACGCGTGGTCCGCCGTGCTTACTCCTCCCGTATCTGCGCCCCTGCCGCGCAGCTCTTGTGACATAGCAGTAGTGCATGATAAAGATAAGCATGTAAGCGCGCGAAGTAGGCTAACATGATAACATACCTCCCTCGTGTCATGTGCTCCTGATCCTGATACTATGAAATAACCCTTTTTGTTTTTTGTGCTTTTTGTGTGATTCAATGAGATCAATGCAGGCACACATAATCTTTTATGCCATGTGTTCCTGATAAAGAATTGTTTTTGTTTATCTCTAAAATCACGGCCCCCAACGCGCCAATAATGTTGGTGGAGGGGCAGATTTTTGAAACGTTCAACATGCTTTTACCAGGCAAGCACGATTTCCTTTTTTTATTATTTTGAACTTTTGAGTGTGTTTTTTACGTTTCAGTTAAAACAAGTTGAATCCTCCGCCTATTAAAATTAATAAATTAATAAAAAGGAGTAGCTTTTTAAGACCATCCCTAAAATAATTTCCATTTTGATTTTGTTGCAATTAGTTTATATGGTTTCATTGATTAAACCTCCGTAAAATCTGTGCGCAGTAAATATCATTTTAATCCCTTAAAATACGTTATGAATTCCATTATTTGAACATTCGACTTTCACACAAATAATTTGCGGTTTGCTTTAAATCGGGTTATGTAAAATATATTTCACATACCTACGTCATCTGCAGCATAATTTATGTATGACTGACCACAAAATTTCATATTAAATCTTTCTCAAGAGATACCTTATTTATTTGTTTGTAAGTTCTACATTGTTCCATTTTTAAAAACGTTACAAAAATACTTCTTTTAGAAATATCCCATATATTGGTATGTTATTAGCATTTATTTCATTTATTTCTTAAAAATCGTAATTATTTTATTCCACAATAAAAGTATAAACGTTTTCAAAACACATTCAATGTTCTAAAAACACTTTTTTTCAATCTACACTATCGTTTGACTGCATGCAATTATATTTATAGACATTTTCAGTAGATTTCGTATGAAATGCTTATGATTTATGATACAAAGAAAAGACGCCTGATAAAATTATGTGTATTTAATTTAAAATAAGCATCTTTAAAATTTTTGTGTAAACACTGTCTGTCAATTCCTTTATTTTAAGAACCACTGTAAAAAAACGCTTTTCGTTGTAGGTAGAATTAAAAGTTTTTGTAAGAAATCTTTTTTTTTTCAGTTGCTTAACCATATTTTTTGCAGTTTGTGCTGTACCGCTGCTACATGTTTTTTTATTTACCCTTGTGCTACGTTTGTTTGCATTTTTGTGCTGCGTCCGCATGTATTCTGTGCTAAGTTTGACTAAACACTTGCTTGTTTGTGATTGTTGTTCTGTTTTGTTTTCGCACCTGCCTGTGACGCCTCTCACGAACCCTGTAAATACCTAACAGAGCCAATTCAAGTTCGACAACGAATCACGGCCGATATTGCCCGATAACTATCGGAGACTCGATTTCTACGGAGAATATATTTCAGAAGTAGATGAGCCCTCCGCATCTGTAAGTTTCCAAAGATTATCATTTTCTTTTCTCAACTATTGAAAAATTTTCTTAAAATATCATTCTTTATCAATCTCCTTGTACACAAAAATAACTATTTTATCTTGTCTTATTCTTATCAGCACCTAATGCTTTAGTGCAGGCCTGGTCTTCCCAAATTGCACCCCGGGCCGCATTGACGGCCTAAAATTTCTCCATTGGCCACACATACAAACATTATAAAAATAAATAAATTATATAAAAAAACGAAACGACAACCAGATGTGAAAAAAAACACGCATTGAACCAACAACAAAAAATGTATTTTTGTAGTAATCAACATAAAATTGTATTAACAATAAAAAAATTATTAATGAAGACACATAAATCAAACAATACTACTACTACTACTACTTTCCCTTATCCGCACCCAATGGTGCATAGGGCACTGCATTGGTACACTAAGTGCAGTGAATCTTGATCACTTGTTACATGAAGGCAAGATGATCAGTCTTACGCTTCAGTACCAGTCCAAGG
This sequence comes from Micrasema minimum, assembly GCA_022494985.1. NCBI lineage: Eukaryota > Metazoa > Arthropoda > Insecta > Trichoptera > Brachycentridae > Micrasema > Micrasema minimum. The sequence goes on from JAGVSP010000800.1 coordinate 23,731, forward strand.
TATCACACAATATTACAAAATCAAACAATATTACAAATAAAACCAATTATCAACGACTACTCCTTTCAGTGCGAGATTTGAGATTATTTTTGCTTACTTAATTTTTCTAAATCTATTTCAATACTTGAAGTTGCACACCTTAACTGGTTTTCCAGATTTACGTCTGTTATTGACGCCCTATTTTTATTATTATTATATTTCATTTTTGAAACAAAAGCTTCACAAACGTATGTAGATCTTAAGGCACTAATCGCTGAAAAATATCTCTAGTCCGGTCAAATAGTGTTTTTACTAGGAGAGTTCTGGGGTAGTTTTGATTTCTTACATTCTGTATGTTTTTGGGGTGCTGAATCCGAATCTGAGGTTTAAAGGTGAAAAAAATCATCACACGTGACCGCGGGCCTTGGGTTGTCCAGGCCTGCTTTAGTGTACGACTGATCATTTTGAAACCCTACACTGTTTTTCTCATGTGTTCAATAAAACTTTACATGTATTATATTTTACAAATTTCTAGAGGAGGTAACATGTAACAAAAATACTGAAGTTACCGACTTGTCTAGTACCCTGTACATTAACTTGCTCACGGGTACTAAATATGACTTCTAAGTGAACGTACACTCTTATGCTTATGTCATAAAGTAAGGGTCTTTATTATACTGATTCCTGCATAAGGTTACAATTTGTTAGAAGTTCTCACGAACTTTATTATGTATAAAATATTTTACACTAGAAAGTTCGATAAATTTATCAGGTACCTACTATTCCTACAATAGAAGCTTTGTGAATACAAAGCGATTCCTCGTAAAACTCTTAGAAACAACCCTCTTCTTTTATACTCCTCTCGTGCATTCAAATTATAGGAAAAATTCATATAAATGGAGAGCTTTCGATAACTTTAATAAAATTTCTAAATCATTAAATAACCGTGGTGATGTGGAGTTTGCTTTCCGAGTGCAATCACATTTTCTTTAGTTTGCATTTTTAAAATTAATTTAAGATTTAAAATAATATAAAAATACACACACGTGTGTGTATTTACTTATTATGCGTAGATATAATGTAAAATTCAGTAAAAAAATACTTTCATACTTACAACTACACCATAAAAATAAAAAAATAAAAAAAATAAAGCACTAAATTATTTAATACTGGTAGATATTTATTGCTTTATAAAAATTATTTACTAATGATCGGTGGCGTCACCGATCGCATTCCATACATTACAACACTCAAACATTAAATAATTGTATCTCGCTTATTAAATATCCGATTTACAAACGGATAGCACTTATGGTTTAATGATTTTTTGCTTTGTTTTTTTGCATTTACAGAAATTTTTTTCATAACAAGCTGACTTACAGTATATGGATATTAAGTTCAGAATTTTTCTTCTTATTTTGTTTTTTCGTAATAAACTGAATCGCTGTCACGTTTATAAAATGATCTTCATTCGGCTCTACATTTAATTTTCCGTGATTTAAAACATCGCTGTGTATCAAACACGGTTATAATACACATTTTTAATATCGCAGAGTGCTCCCACGCGAGTTAACACCTCCGTGGCGGAGCTTAAACACCAATCTACATTGCATATTATTTATTAAACCATCTTTAAAGAATATAGTGATCCAATATCATCAAAAGAAAGAAACAAATTCTCTGCGCGTTATATCATTAAAATCTAGCAATCTGCACTAGTGTAATGCTTTGTTATATCACCTTTTTTTCAAAATAAACACAGCTTTTCAAAATAAACAGCATTGCTTGTGTTAAAATACTTCTAGACAAAACGCGCTGTTTTCCACATTCCCTTCAAAAATTGTCTCTGTTGAGATGTCAATTTAACAATTTTTTTTTATAAATCAGAATTATTAGTAAATATTATTTAACGTTTTTTAAGCACACTTAACATTGGACATAAAACTGTACAGTCTGTCAAAGGACACGCTGAATATGTATATATTTTTAAGCGCAATCGAAATTCGTATATTTGCATACAAGATATTTATAATATAGCATATAATGTAAATATGTTATTTGTTTTTTTACGTTTTTAAAGTCATTCAATATATCGTCTATGTAAGTTCAATACCGCGTTGAGCCAATAAGTGTTTTAAATACGTATTTTTGACGGTTTCCGTTGAACGGAATAAGCCGCATCGATTGGTAGAAATTAAAGTTTTTTTGAAATTGTTCTATAGGTGTCATGCAATCGGCCAAAGTCAATACCGCAAATAAAAAGTTTTCATTGAAAAAAGGATCAATATCTCAATTCCCAAAATTATTTTTTTACGAATTAAAGTATACTAGCATAAATGCATTTTCGTTGCAAAAAGTTGCAAAATACAAAAGAAAGAGTTTTCGAAATTTGCTTGAAAATATTTTTTTGTTAACTAAACTCTATGTTTTTTTGTCTTTTCTGAACTTTTTAATCAATGGCTCATACGCGGTATTGAACTTACACAGACGATATTATCAATATCTACTTAGACTTTTACATTGAAAAACATTAATTGTCAGGTCAGCCAAACGTCGCTTTGGCGTTCAATATTCCATCCAGTTTGTGTATTACACGGGACAGTTTCCAAACTGGGTAAGAAACTGTACAGTTTACTGTCCAATGTAAAGTACGCTTTAGTTCAATTTGCTAATTTTTTAGTATCTATTTGTATTTTCTAGGAACTTGAATTTTTAGCAGGGTTCTTTGAGAGTTAATTCATATTCTCATGGCATTATGTACCGGGTATAAAGGAGAGTTTTTCATCAAGTTTTGACTGCTCTTAAATCGCTCCCCTGAAAGGTGGAAAATTCACGGAGTTTTTTCCTCTGGAAAATGGCTTTCTCCTGCCGATACTTTCCTTCTAAGTGATTTCTTTCAAAAGAAAAACATGATTCGTTACAATTTAACCGCCTTTTCAATACGTATTGATTTCAAGTTGAAGATGTTTAGAAAACCATTTCATATACCTACTTCCTTTTTTAGGAGGAAAACACAAAAAAACCACGAGGATTATTTTTACGAAAATTTAAGAAGACATTAATTACATTTTTATCGCAACGGTTTTATAGCTATTTAATTTAATGTTTGTTTTTTTAATAATTACGTATTTTGATCGGTTATAATGTTATTAAAAGTCAAAAATTAACAACTTTTATTTAAAAACTCATTCAGAATTATCAAGGAAAAAAATAACGAAAGGCGTTTTTTTTAAAATTATTTTTTCTTTTCAGGATAACTAAAGGTGGTATTAAAATAAAAACAATAAGTCATTAAATTCTATTAAATTCAGCTTGCCAGTTTTTATTTATTTACATGTGATTTTCATATTAATATTACATGTGTAATAAACTGGACTGGTACTGAAGCGTAAGACTGATCACCCTACCTTTATGTAATAATGACATGATCAAGATGCACGGATCTTGGTGTACCAATGCAGTGCCCTATGCACCATTCGGTGCTGATAAGGGAAAGTAGTAGAAGTTTTTTTTTCTTTTCTGTAAAATAATTAAAACCCCATTTTGTGGCCACATTTTTTTAACACAAAACACATATTTTTCTAGCGTCGGTAGAGCTCTTAACAATAATTTAAATAAATTTAAAATATGTAAAGAATTCTTCTTACATTATAATTAAATCGTAAATTTAAAGTTAGACAGGAAGAAAGCTGGTACAATTCTTATTAGATTAGTCTTGTAGAAAAAAATATGAATTGAGTTATGCGAATAATAAAATTGAATGAAAATTCTGCTCGAATTTTAATTCTAACATCCGCCTTTGCTATCGATTTTGCTCTTTAAAAAAATTGCTTATACACCCCGTGTATAATTTATTTAGTCAAATTAATACTATTCATAAAGAAAACAAAATTGAAAAAAACTAATTTTCACAAAAGAATTCATGCAATTATAACATAAATCTACGTCATTTTTTTATTTTATATATTATTATTATTTCCCCTCTTCTTCTTCTGGTATAAAGATACCATTATCTTATATTCTTTTTTTTTTTAACTATCTTGTTTACATTATCTGTTATTTTTCCATTTTTACATGACTTTATTTTTCTCTTTTGCCACGTGCACACTGTTTGACTTTCACAGTATACCCACAAATAGGCTATGCCTTGGTGGGATTTTTTAATTACTTTTTGTATATGTGTTTTTATTGTTTATTTTTGTGTAAACAAAAATTTTTCTTTGAAAATAAATTTTTGAAAAAAAAAAAAAAATATATTTTTTTTTTTTACTTAACCTGCGGTACTTATGAAAGCTTTTATGTGAAGAAAAAAATATTTTTTCAGCTTAGATTCAAAAGTCACATTACACATTCGACTCCAAATGTGATGTAGATTCACCAGTTTTCGGGTTGTACTACGAGTTTTGTTACACCATGTATTATTAATAATACATTCGTGATTACTCGATTATTTTTGCCGTAACCGGAGCTGGCGGCGGATCGCTTGGCCCGGAGGCAGTTTGTGGAATCCATATGCTCCACATAGGGAGCGCATATGGTTCGATGATGATGATGATGATTATCAGTCATTTAATCGACTATCAAAATAACCGGTTATGATTTATTCCATTATCAAACACATAACTTCATCTACGTAATTCAATTCTGTAATTCAAATTCTCGTTAGTTTTTGCATTCGTAGATTTAACTAAGTTATGTCAATGTATCTCCCTTGAGGTGATTTTTCATTAAAATGGCGCTTAATACATTATATCTTTTAAATATCAAATTGTTATTATTATTATTATCGTTCTAGCTAATACACTACCCGGGAAATTTCGTGTAAATTATATTAACAACAGACCCCGGAACTTCTGGATGAGCCACTAATAATTAACTCTACATTATGAAGTATGCACAGACAAGGCATTGTTTACAGTTGACTAACTAAATAGAACTCCCGCGCGTCGTTAAACTTGCGAAACTAGTTCCTACCGCCACGAAAATAGGGGCTAATTCAGCGTGAATACCGCTCCAGTAATTACCCCTTTCTGGCTTCGTGACCCCGCACTATGAATGCATCAAAACTATGTAGACCCGAGGAATACAAAATGCGTATTTAATAATTAAATAATAATAATTATTAATAATTATTAATAATTATTATTGGTTCTTTAGCTTTGAAAAGTTATTTTAAGGCTCTTAATTTTGACAGCTCTCTTATTCTAGTCATTTTTATTCAGCATTTTACAATATGTATATTATTAGGTACGTTTATAATATTATGTAGGTATACATTATTTTAATCTTGTTTGTAATACGCTGTTACGAGTTTTCAATCATTAATAATGTCATAATATTATTTCGGTAAGAGTGCACCACTGTCCATAACAAAACAGTTTTTTTATTGTTGTCATTAATATACCTACAGTGTTTGAATCTCATATGAATTTATTTCATTGGGAAATATTCAGGATTCCTATAAATGTTTTTGTGTGGATTTTCATACTGCAGGTAATATAAAAATGATTGTGCAGTAGTTTTAACTTGTGTGCATGCTTTGTGTTTTGAGTTGTTAGAATTTGCTTTATTTGTTTGAAATATCTAAAATATGCAGTTGTTAATTATTGCCGTATCAATTGTGATGTTTTCATATTAATCCATACATACTCCATAATGGATCAATATATTATCATATTCGTTTTTGTTATTCCGATTCCATAATGTTTTTGATTAATTTTATGACACGAATATATTTTATTTATGTATACAATATCATTAAATGTTTCTTAACAATATGATTGACGAATACTTTATCTTTTTATTGAGTTATTTGTGAATAATAGTGAATAATTAAGAAGTTTGATGAATTAATATACACAATTTATCTAACAACTCATTTAATATTCTTGATAATTGATGTGTTTAATGAATGTTTTATTGGAAAAGGGTGGAAAAATGAACAATGAAAATTGTAAATGCATTTTCATATAATATATTTAAGCTGATGAAGCTGTCAGTTATTTTGTCTCAAAATTGCACAAATTCATATTAAAATACTGTTATTGATTTGGTTTTATTTATGCATAGTATTAAATACATGATATTTGATAACAATTTGCAAAAATACTCAATTTTCTCGAAAACTATGGGTCAAATCAAAAAATTTTATTCTTCAAAATCGATTTCCAAATATTATGTAGATTCACTGGTTTCCCGCTTGTACATCGAGCTTCGTTACACCATGTATATGAATAGTTTGTATCCCAGTTTAATCTCCGATTGTCTATTGATGTTGCTTGATAAATCAAACATAAATTTTCCAGGTTCTGTACGATGGGAAGCTATCCGCTGCAATAGTGTTCATGTACAACCCGGTGGCCACGGATAGCCAGCTGTGTCTACAGAGCGCCCCCAAAGGGAACGTTTCCTACTTCGTGCACACCCCCCACGGCCTCATGCTCCAGGTAACCACCCTTATATCAATGCTGAACTTTCAGAGTGTAAATATTTTGATGTGGTGTTGGATGCGCCAAACTTGCGAAGCTAACATAACCTAACTTTTAGATACATAATATGGAAATCCAGTGTTGCAGAGAATCGAATTTGAAAAATGTTTTCGCGTAAGACTGCCAATGCTTAATTTTACAAAGAACTATAAATATTTTGATGTATTGTTAGATGTACTTTGTTACATACCAAATTTTGGTAAGGTATAATTAAGTTAATGCTGTTGAAATGCGATCCCTCATGATAAATGTGCAGTAAGACTATGTATGAAATGTGTAGAAATATCGAAATTAGAGTAGAATACAAGACTGAGATAAGCATTATGGACACGATTAAGAAAGGGCTTTTATGATGGTTCGGTCATGTAGAGCAAATGGATGATGAAAGAACGGCTAAAGGAGGTTATAATGCGAGCGTGTCTGGGTGCAGAAGTCGAGGAAGACAGATGAAGACATGGCATGATCAAGTACAAGAAGTAGTAGAAAGTAGACGTGTTAAAAGTCAGAATGATCAGCTTGTATGAGAAGAATTATGAATGTGGAAGAAGCAAAAGAAGTCTGCTACGACATTGGTGTGGCATTCTATCATCTCTGCCTACCCCTTTGGAGAAATGGCATGATTGTTAGTTTGTCAGTCAGTTGTTACCAACACTTTTTGGCATCCGGAATGAATTTTTCTACGAAGAAATAACTTTGAATTTTTGAAATTTCAGGATGTGAAAGCAGTAATAACACACTCCATCCATAGCACACGCTGAACTCCATCGGTGGTATTCAGGTTCTGTTCCCACTCTTCTCACAGTTGGATATGCCTTATGATTGCTCGTCAGCGGGAGAAGCCAAGAGAGATCCAATGCTGTGGTAAGAAATAATAATTATTGTAGTATTTTATCGAAACAGCAGTAAAAAAATAATTAATTACAACAAACACTTAATTCAGAGCCAAAAACCACATCTTTAAAATCATCATTTTTTAGCAGATACATTTTAGTGATTTTCAGACGCTTTTTTCTGTGTCGAACTACAATAAACTGGAGGCTTTCCAGCTAAATATTGCGCAATAACACTGTTGCGCTTAAATTTTACGTTAGGAGAGTTTTTTTTTAAATTCTAACATTCACGCAAATGCTTCTAGAATACAGAGATAAACAATACCATAAGTTATCATTTTGAGCAATCTGTCATTGTTGGTGTGACTGACATATCGAAATAAAGTTTCTTGCAGTTATCAACCCTAATTTGGATTTAATTTTTTTTTTTTTTTTTTCAAAAGAAAAAATTTTTGTTTACAAAGAAATACAATAAAAACACATATACATTATAAAAAATAAACAAAAATCCCACCAGGGCATAGCCTGTTTGTGGGTATATTGTGAAAGTCAATGAATGTGTTCACACTCTTTCAAGCAGTATGCACGAGGCAAAAGAGAAAAAGATAATTTAAAAAAATACAAATAATTGATATATTTATACCAGAAGAAGGGAAATAATTATAATATATAAAATAAAAAATAACGTAGATTATGTTATTGTTATGGTCTTTATAGTAAGAATGATTTTACCTTTACACTATGTATCCAACTTTGTATTAATTTTTTAAAAGATGAAAAATTAGGAAAATTTGACAATGCCATTTTATTGTCAGTTAAAAAAGTCTTGATTTACAATTTGGTATTTCTAGCACTCATTATATTTATATTATATTCTTCCCAGTTCCAAGCTTCTCGGCTTCATCTGCTCGCTAGTGGAGTCCTCCCAAACCGTCCAGCAGCACATGATCCAGTGCCGGGGGTTCCTGGTCATCTCCTTTATGCTGCAGCGCTGCTCCAGGGACCACCTGACCTCCGAGCTCCTCAACGGCTTCCTCCAGCTAACCAAACACCTGGTCACCTGCCTCAGCGCCAACTCGGAGCTGCTACTCAAGCAAGTAAGTGGGATTCGGAAAGGTCTCGGTACTTTTTGGACATCTAAGTGTTAGCTTTTGATGTTTTAAATGCCATTTCAATGCTGAAGTTATGAACTTCTCATCGTATTCTATTATACAGGGTGTAACAAAACTCGATGTACAAGCGGGAAACCAGTGAATCTACATCATATTTGGAGTAAATTTTGTGGAATGAATTTTTTTGATTTGACCCTTAGTTTTCCGGAAAATTGAGTACGAAGTTGGTTTTTTTTTGCAAATTGTTATCAAATATCATGTATTTAGTCAAATTAATACCATCCATGAAGAAAACAAAATAAAAAAACGCGTTTTAATAAGAATTTTAGTAATTTTACGTAATCTGCTATGCTATTTTTTTCAAGCTCAGATTAAAAAGTCATATGATACCACCGTCTCCAAATACGATGTAGATTCACCAGTTTTCGGGTTGTACATCGAGTTTTGTTACACCCTGTATTATTATGATAAGAGATTTATTGTCACTTATTTTTTCTATTTAAATAATATACTGCCTTGCAGAACTTAAACTACAGCAGTAAGAGCAAATATACAATTGGCTTTATTGTACCTACAGGACTCATGCTGGCAAAGTTCCTTGCATTGCTAATACCATCGACCCTCTCGGTCAAGTTGAACCAAGAGTGTTTTTGTCTTAGAATTTAATTTGCTCGATTTAATTATGACAATAAATATCTCTTATCAAAACAAAATTATTTACAATTTTTTTGCCATGGGCGCAACACATGTTTTTCTTTTTTCTATGTTCGTTTTTTTTTAGAATGGTTTGTTATTGATCAACCTACGGTAAGTTTTTTCAATTGTGTTAAATTTTTCAATCAATTGGCTTTATCAGCATGATTTTAATTTAACATTGGGAATCATCCAGATAATCTTTATGTTTTTTAGTTATTTTTTAAATTTGTTAGAACTGAGATAATTTGAAAAATCTCAAGAGAATATGTGTAATAAATATCTAATTAATCGGTTTTATGGATTATTTGCATGTGTTAATTTTTATTTTTACTTTAAAAAACTGAATTATTTGGTTTTTAATAAAAGTTCATCTATCTGTTTTATTATGCACGTTGCTTTATTTTTTTATTAAATATAATAATTATGGTATTTTTATATTATATCTTATATCTAATTCATTTCCATTCCAGGTTATGTACGCATGTTCATTTGGTTCAATGTAACAAGGTGTAATGTCATCCAAAAATCATTCATCATTTATCATACTTAAACCTGACCCTTTTTACTCGATCTCGATGAATGTTGGTTTTTGATTTAAACATTCTGCATGTTGCCTGTCACAAATACAAATTCAATTTAAATTTAAATATGGTAGATTTTTTTGGTTCGGTAATTGTATTTCTGAATTCCTATTAATACTTTTGCCTGAAAACAATAATTGCTTTGCGAAAATTTAAATCAGAATTAATGGATAGTTTTCTTCAAAGTTGAAATATGTTTGGGAAAGTTGAAACTGGTTGGAATTAGTATATTTCTGCATGAATATATCGCCATTTTGTGCATTTTTAAACTTTGAATTCTGTTTATTAATGTGTTGTGATAAGTAATGTTTATTTTAAAACTGTTATTTCTAAATATTTTTGCTGGCTCTATTTAGTTTAATAAATTCGATAATGGATTATTTATTATTTTCAATGATAAACATCACTCATTTGTATACAGATCATTTGGGAAGGAATTTACGAACACTTAGGCTGGGTTGTTTGGTTGTAAGTAAAAATTAAAAATCAGAAGTAATAGTCAAAAATGTTGAAAATTTGTTAGTTCCTCCGTACTATAGTCTATTTTTTCTCTCAAGAACACCAGTCACAACATTGCAGACGCATGATATGCACGTGCCATGTGTTCAAAACTAGGTCACGGTAAGCGCACGCATTTTTGTACCCGACGCGAATCTTTGTACATCAAAATACTGGTTTACAAAAAAAAATCTCTCTTTTTACCAAGCATGATATTTTTTTTGAATTTGTGTCTGAATATCAGAGATAAAGCAGAAAAATTATGGACGTTCAATTATTTTGCAAATTTAATTGCATTTTGTAAGAAACGCGATCGGTGACGTCACCGATGTCATTACCTCAACTACATATTTAAATAAAATCCATTGAAAGTAATGCACAATGTACATTTAAATGCTAATTTGCTATTAAAATTGTCTTAATGAAAACAAAAAATAATCATGTAAATAAAAGTAAAATGATGTCGATAACTAGGAATCTTACGTGATCCCCGTATGTCTACTGTTCTCGATTCTGTGAATAGACTATAGAAATTCTCTTATTTTAAAATTTAATCCTTTACTACAGATTTTCAACTATTACTAATGATCAAACAACAGGGCCTTAGGCATTTCTAGGGCTTCATGACATGTGATTGAAGTTGAAGTGATCATTTAACTCTCTGTGAAACATGAATTATTCTTTCTTCTTTGGAGTCTTTGTCTACCTAGATATTTGATAATAATAATGTTTTATCACAAAATCTATCACAGTAATTCAATGTAATAGATTATTGGAAATTAGCTCATACGTTTTTAATCATTTAATTTATAATAAGGAATTTGATAGAAAATACTGTAAAACAAAATCGGTATCATCTATCGGTTACTAATAATACTATTAGATTTTTAGTAATCTTTGGTTGTTCATGCTTGGTGCAAGTTTTTAAACACTCATCTCACATCTAGTAATCGTTGGATAGAATTCAATTGGATATGTGAATTATCTTGGCGTTTACAGGGCTTATGGACCTGTCATCGGCTGGGTTATGTGGCCACTTGATGTATTACAACATTCCCCATTCCACCCTTCATTTGATAACCAAACATGACATGGAAGATTTATGTATGAACCAACACAGAACGTTTCGTATTCAATTACAATTTTTTGGCATTTTTTCTTACTGCTTACATCTGTTGAGAAAGCTAAGCATTTAGCAATTGTCATTTTTTGTTTATTTTAACTTTTTGTACAACAGCGTACACTGGCGGCATTTTTGTTTTTCAGTTTGAAAATTTCACACAATTTATTACAGTTATAGTGACAGCTTGTAGGTTACCTTGTATTTACGTTGAAAAAAATAAATGAACATTGAACATGCGTGCAAAACCTGCGGGCAGTAAGTCTCATACTGACGCGAAGGTGTTTTCCTTCTCTTTCCTGACCTGGCAGCTGCTGGATCACGTGCTGTTCAACCCGGCGCTGTGGATCCACACCCCGGCGGCGGTGCAGGCCCGGCTCTACTGCTACCTGGCCACGGACTTTCTGGCCGACACGCAGATCTACAGCAACGTGCGCCGCGTCAGCACCGTGCTGCAGACCGTGCACACGCTCAAGTATTACTACTGGGTGGCGAACCCAAGGCCCAAGAGCGGGATCATACCTAAAGGACTGGGTAAGGAACTGGTTGATAAAATATCAAGTTGTCGAACCCGCAGTACATGGTGTAACAAATCTCGATGTACAAGCGGGAAACCAGTGAATCTACGTCATATTTGGAGTCGATTTTGAAGAATAATATTTTTTTATTTGATCCATAGTTTTTGAGACAATTTAGTACAAATTGTTGCAAATTGTTGGCAAATATCTTATATTTTAGTGGAACTAATTGTATCCATAAAGAAAACAAAATAAAAAACCGCATTTTAATAATAAATTTTTGCAATTCTACTTAATCTGAGGTACCTACTAATTTTTTTATTTATTGTAAGAAATAATTTTACAGTAGTCCTTATAAAACTAACACAAGTTTTGTCATAAGGTTCTACAGTATATAAAAATAAAAATAAAACAAAACTAAACAAAAAGAAAAACAAAAAATTAACAAAATACAAAGAAGAAAAAAAAACATATTTTATAATATTCACATACATACATACATACATTCTAACATTCTTTCTTCTTTTTTCTTATGATATTTAACAATTTAACAATGAAAGATTTTATGAGAAGAAAAAAAAATTGATTTTCAAGTTCAGATCAAAAAGTCATATTACACATTCGACTCCAAATATAATGTAGATTCACCAGTTTTCAGGTTGTACTACGAGTTTTGTTACTTCATGTAGAACCCAAAAGCGAGATAGCAGCCAAAAAATTACTAAAAGGCCCGGTTGCAAAGGCTAAATTCAAATAATAGTTTCTTTTGCAACCAATTACTACATAAAAGGAACTATTATTTGAATTTAGCCCTGACTTTTAAAAAAAAAAAAAAATTTTTAAACTTTAACTTTAAACTTTTTGTTTGAAACTTTAACCTTTTCTTTATTCAGGCAATCCATCTAATTGTTGATTCAAGCCACAATGTTTCAAAAGCAAGTAAAAATGACAAAAAATAAAAATCGTGTTGAAATAATAAGCTTGAAACCCAAAATTTTCTAAAAAAAAAAAACCCAGAATAAAACAAAAAAAACCCAAAACTATCTATGTAATCCGTTTGATAATTGGATAATTAATAAGCGAGATATGATCATTTTTACCGTTTGGAATTTTTATTTATTTATATTTTTATTTTCGTTTGTTTACAGGCAGCCAACATACATACACTTATTTTAAATATCTACATTATTAATTACTAACAATAATATCCAATTATAGGCTATCTCTTAACTATCTAAAAATATTAAAACATTTATGTACTAATTATTGTTGCAAATTTTGTAAGAAATACAATTATTACATATAAATTTTCGTTTTTAAACCCATAATTAGTTTCCCTTGTATTAATACCAGTTTATTTTTTACAGAAGGTCCGCGACCAGCACATAAAGATATCCTCACTATCCGAGCGTACATTCTCCTGTTCCTCAAGCAGCTGATCATGATAGGAAATGGAGTAAAGGATGATGAACTACAGAGCATTCTCAATTACCTGACCACCATGCATGAGGTAAATATTATTATTATAATCTCATCGTAATTATAATCTCATCTAAAGCAATTTAAAACGTTATAATTTCCTTATTTTTCCAGCTAGATACGGTTTTAAGATATCATTAAACTGGAAATTCGATCTTTTTTCGATTTACCACAAAAAACTAGGGGCCGCAGAGTTTTTTTCCACCAGCTAAAGTTCTTGTCGGAATGCGAAAATTTAGCATGGAAAAAAATTAATGTGATGTTTTGGAGAATATTTGCATAAAAAAACGTTTGTGGTGGGAAAAAAAGCACTCAATAGCACTATACCGAGTCACCGCATAAACCTATCGTGAAAAAAGTCGGAATGGGGGTGTAAATAAATTTTAAAAAAGAAAAATTAAAGTACAGCTGTCAATTTTTTTTTATTAGTATGAACAAAAAAACTTTATGATTCTCAAGAGCCCTTTTCGCAATGACGACACATCCTATATTTGTGGCACTTTGAAAAACGAATTATTTGATTGGTTGGAATATAGCAGCTTCTCGAGAATCCCTAGTATTTAAATATCCTTGGAACAATCACAATAAAATATGATTAGAATTTTTTTTGATAAAAATGTTTTTTTTGTCTATTCAGGATGAGAACCTTCACGACGTTCTGCAGATGCTCATCTCTCTGATGTCGGAACACCCCAGCTCCATGGTTCCAGCATTTGATGTAAAGGTGAATTTTATACTTTGACTCTACTAGTTCCACTAATTTCATTTCAATTCACGTCCATCAATCCACTGCAATCAGCTTCATAGCAAATATATCTAATAATTAATTTAAATTCAAGATTAGACCGCTGCATCTCATTCAAGGATGCATTATTTTTCCTGTAAATGTGGTAAATAAAACGTAAAATCACCAAACCATTGGTATTGATGCTATACAGTTGTCAATCGGTATTATAATAAGCGAGGTACAATCATTTGTGTTGTAATAAGACCTGAAAAACACAAGATTTCGATGCTTCCGCTATGTAAAAAGGGACTACTACAAAATTCCCTAGATTAGTGCGGAATCGCCTGGAACATTCCAGATACGGTACATCGAAACATCCAGCAGTTTCCCCCTTTCTATACACCGTGTCCCACGATGAGACCGCGAAACTCCGGAGGGTGATTGTTCATGGTATTCTGAGAAAAAAATCCTCATAAAGTTTTTTGATCCGGGCATTTTTAATAATTAATTAAAAAAAAAAAAAAGTATTAATAAAAAGCGACTATGTAATACTGGCTTCTGTTTTGAAATGCTAGCGGTGGCGGGGTGGCGGTGGCGGGGGAGGAGTGGGGGTCCGCTCTGGTCACCGAACGAACATTCAAAAATTCGAATTTCATATCTGAAATTGGTGCAGGTCACGTGGTGTTAGCCAGTTCAAAAAATGGACGGTATTACACGCGTGAATTTTTATTCATATTTTAATAAATTTTTTTAAGAAATTAGAATTGAGTTTTTGAAAAACTTTATTATATTTTTTTCTCAGAATATCACGAATAATCACCCTCTGGAGTTTCGCGGTCTCATCGAGGGAAACGGTGTATATTATGTAAAACACCATCGGCTGTCATCTGCATTCAGTTATTTTTCGCTTATTAATCAAACTATTGATAAACGTACAACATCAAAATCCAAATGTTTTTTTGTTGGATTTTACTGTATGTGAAAAAATATCACCATTAAAAAATCATCTAATATTATTTCGCGGAAAGGTTGATAAGCAAAACTATAAAACCAATCACTTTTATCATTAGGTATTATGATACTTCTTACAATGATTTTATTTTCAATATCCATTAGATAAAAATCCAACTATGAACTTCTCATTTATCGATCCATAGCCTTAAAAATGTTCAGTAAAAAAATTATATTTTTCAATTCAAAATATCACAATAATTTTTTTTAATATAAAATTGTCTTTTAAGTGTAAAATCCCAATGAAATTATGGAACTAATAATGCATGATAGATTAGATTTACTTACAACTTTATCTTTTACGTTTATCTAAAATTTATGCATGTAACTAACCAAATGTAATTGGATTATGTAGATATTTTGTGGGCTAACCACTTACCAGTAGGATTTTGCTAACAAATAAAGTGCCGGTTAGTAAATACATATTTGTGTTACGTCATCTCTGTCAAATCATATAGCAAACTATAAGCTGAAACAAGGCCAGCCCGCACGGGGCTCTTCCTGGTCTAAATATAAGTAAAATAAAATTGCAGAGTCATCTGCAGGCGATTACTAGTACTTAATTTAACTCGTCAGAAGAGTCTTAATTACAAAAATAAAAAGTAATTAAATACTTAACTTCAATATCAATGCATAGATGGAGCTTTCAACTCGCTATGGATATTCGCTAGTAAGCGGAATGGGGAATGTTGTAGTACCTACATAAAGTGGCCACTTAACCCAGCCAATGACAGGTCATAAGCCCTGTGAAACGCTCGAATATCCATATTCCTGAATTTGAAAAAATTCTACCTCATCTCTGTAGGGATATAAAAATGAAATATTCTCAGGAAGTCAAAAAAATGAAGATCCGCCTGAAGGAGAATTGACCTCTCGGAATCTTCTAGTTGTTGGTTCTGCCGTGCAGATAAAGAAACACCTAAACATATCCTATGTGACTGTGATGCCCTACATCAAGAGAAGTAACATTCTTGGAAGTCTGTTGATCAGGCCAGATGATGTAAAGGAGCTCGCCCCCTTCCTAGTGGCCCAGTTTTTAAAAAACTTGATGTGCTAGTCTTCACCCTTATCCAAGCTACAGACTAAGGAGATGAGGACTAACTTTACTTCATCTTCACAGGTCGCAGTGACATCAGGAGCTCAATAATAATAAGAATAAGACTGAGAATCGGGCCTTTCAGTGAACGAACTTACCTTACCCTCAGGCTTAACTGTCAAGTGGTTAATGGATCAGGTGGTCCCGTTGCGGTGTCGACTATAAATTTAAAATTCTAGATTCTTATCAAATGTGATAGTTTTTGAAAGAAATGTGAATATGACTGTATGTAATATTATAGTAAATGGAGACAGATTGAAGAATTTGTATATTTGGGAAGTATGTTTACAAGAGACGGAAATGTGGATAAGGACATTGAGAGAAGGGTTAGTGCCGGAAACAGAGTTAATGGTGCCTTGAAATCGATAGTGGCAAATAAGAACTTATCAAAAGAAGCAAAACTGGCAGTACACAACGGAGTTCTGGTACCAACCCTTATGTATGGTAGTGAAGCGGGTGTTGGAAAAAGAAGTATGAAAGTAGACTGAATGCTGTTGAAATGCGATCTCTCAGGCGAATGTGTGGTAAGACTATGTATGATAGGTGTACAAATGTCAAAATTAGAGCAGAGTGCAAGGCTGAGATAAGCATTATCGACAAAATTAAGAAAGGGCTTTTACGATGGTTTGGTCATGTGGAGCGAATGAGTGATGAAAGAACGGCTAAAAAAAGTTTAAATGCAAGTGTGCCTGGATGTAGAAGCCGCTGAAGGCCGAGAAAGAAGACATAAGTACTTAAAAGTGGTCATGTGAAAAGTCGGAATAATCGGCGTATGTACATGAGATCTTTTGATTAATTTTTTGATTAATTTCTTTTGATTAATTTTATAATGGTATTTTCTACTCAGAAATTGAGTTTTCACTCACTTAAAATTTCCCGAGCCTTTAAATTCAATATTTAAAGCGCCCTTGAGGTATATTTATACGAAAACGGCGCTATATAAATTATCCATAATAATAATAATAATGAGAAGATGTATGAATGTAGAGGAAGCAAAGGAAGTATGTCAGGACAGAGTGGTATGGCGTTCTATCCTCTCTGCCTACCCCTACGGAGAAATGGCGTGATGGTTAGTTAGTTAGATTCTTATCCTTCTGGACATTCCTACAGTTCTAGAATCTTTCATTTGTCCCATTATGAACTCTTAAGATTTTTGGCGACATGTCTCTTTACCAATTTTGCTTTGGCCATCCATCAGCTTCACTTTCACGAGTTGTTAGTTGATTACGGGGCATTACAGAATTATTTGATGGAGTGATTTTTTGTTCCAGTACGGAGTGAGGACTATCTTCAAGCTGTTGGCTGCCGATAGTCAACTAATCAGATTGCAAGCGCTCAAGTTATTAGGGTTTTTCCTCAGCAGAAGTACACACAAGTAAGTGTATCAAAACTTATTTTGTTATAATTATTACTATTTTTTTTTTATGTTCAGGAAATATGTTCCCAACGATACTCATTTTTACTATCTTAGAAACTTTAGATTAAGATTTTTCAGTATGAAGGTTATTTTTTCTATTAATTGAAATCGTTCGTCAGAAGATTCTTAATGTTGAGAAATCTCCCATTTTAATAGAAGAAAAAATAAACTTACGTTACAAGGTGAAGTTTCCAGTAGTACGTCAATGTTAATTTCTTGGAATGATTATTTATTGTAATTTCTCTGTCATTTTTATGTAATTGTTAACATCAAAAGATTCCAACAATGAGGTAATCCACTGCTACCTGGAATTGAATTTTAAAAATGCTTTCGTGTAGACGCGAATATTTAAAAATTTTGAAGTGGGATGAAATATCCCAAAAACGCACGCAAAAATTAATAAAAAATGTTGAAAATAGCATTCATTTCAAAATCTTAAACAATGACGTCACTCCTTGTATCTAAGTGTAGTGTTTCCGGTTTCCGTTTTTAAACCCCCGTAGCCGCGTTCCATGGCATTTTAATATGGAATACAATAGCTTCTATTGCAAAAAAGATGGCCGCCATTCAGTCTACCTAGAACAGCTGTTAACAGTATATGACAGTTGAGTCGACGGTATATTTTATCTGTGCTTCCCGCGTTAGTTTGCATAGATTTTTGACAGTTTTGTTACTGGCTGGAGAAATACCATGGCCTTAAACAACCCGTTTTATGACGTCACTCCTGCAAAAATGACGCAGTTAGTACATAGTTGGTATTTAGCGCGGTATTTGAAATGTGCAACTTTAAAAAATCGTATCTTCATCAATAAACTATAAAAAAATATTAAATATATTTTTTTTGTTTACTTAAATAGTAAGTTTATAGAAAAAAATTACTTTAGAAAACAGTGGATTCCCTCATTCCAATGTCATCTATTATGGTGGTCGGGGCTCTAAGCTCTTGATGTCACTGTGATCTGTGTAGATATATTGTGACAGCTCTCCTTGAGTTGGTTCTCACCTTCTTGGGCTAGTTCCTAAAACCCCTAGCCCTTGCGTAGGATGATAACTAGCAAATCCATTTCTATATTCCTCTGCCAACCCAGGTCTTTGAAGAACCGGGTCACTAGGTGGAGAGCGAGCTCCTTTACATCATCTGGCCTGATCAACAGACTGATGGAGAGTGTTGAAGTTGCATAGGATGTGTTTGGATTTTTATGTTGTTTATAATTCCAGGAGGAAATACGATGTGATGTCTCCACATAACCTGTACACCCTCTTGGCGGTTAGGCTGGGCGCCGCCCCCGAGGGTCTGACCCTTCCCTGCTACAACGCACTGTACGAACTCCTCACGGAGCACGTCGGTCAGCAGATCCTGTATACCAGCCACGCCGAGCCACAGAACCACTACAGGCTGGAGAACCCAAGTAAGGACGCTCAACATAGTCAATGTAACTAGGTTAAGTTTAGTTTAAGATGTCCCCATACAACGCAGGATTATACTAAAATTTACAGTATTGCATTGTTTGTGAAGATCGCCACATCCGTAACCATTTGCATTACGATTTTTTAATAGCACGTAGCAATTTTACTAATCTTTTTTGTTTTGCTTTAGTGATCCTCAAAGTGGTAGCAACTCTGATAAGACAATCCAAGCAGAGTGATCAACTCCTCGAAGTGAAAAAACTGTTCTTATCCGACATGACACTGCTCTGCAATAACAATCGGGAGAACAGAAGAACTGTCCTGCAGATGTCAGTGTGGCAAGAGTGGCTCATAGCCATGGCTTATATTCATCCCAAGAATGCCGAGGAACAGAAGATTTCTGACATGGTTTATTCACTGTTCAGAATGCTGCTTCATCATGCCATCAAGCATGAATACGGAGGATGGAGAGTTTGGGTGGATACACTCGCGATTGTACATTCAAAGGTAATTAATTTTTTAACTTCTGTCAGCACTCATATTTTTTGAGTTTGTACTGTTTTTCACATGTCTGTCTTTTGCAGGTTTCTTACGAAGAATTCAAACTCCAGTTTGCTCAAATGTACGAACATTATGAGCAGCGGAGATCAGACAATATCACTGATCCTGCTGAGCGACAGCAACGTCCCATCAGCACAATTTCCGGCTGGGATCAACCATCGACTACCTCTGGTGTTAGTTCTGCTGATCCCAGATATCCTCAACTCTCTGATGGACAAGAAACATCGGAAGACTCTCCGACAGAGTTCCAGAATCCCACACCGAGATGGATCAATCACGGATCACAGACGGAAATAGGGAAAGGTCTCTCTCTCAGGGAGATCCAAGATGATAAAAGTTCAGGGCAAGATTGCAATTGTTCTAGAGCAACGCCAACTAATAGTGAATGTGAGCATGCCCATAGTGTTAATAATGTAGATGAAAATGTTGAGGAAGACTTACGGACTAGCCCGGACGAAGTTGAATACAGTGTAGTTGATAAAGTACATTCTGATGACAAACATTCCAAACAAATTGATAATGATAGTGGTTGTGATAGTGATAAACATTCGGTAGTTAATTGTGACAATATTTCTCCTGTAAACTTAAGCCACTGCAACGGTAATGTGGAAGATTCACCCGCGAAGATTAGTGATGAGAAAGCTGCCGAAATTAGAAGAAACTTAGAGATCCAGCTGCTTAATGAACAGAAGGAAGCGGCTGAAGATATTATTAAGGAGATTCTCATAAAGTCTGAAAAGTTGCTCAACGAATGTGTCTCAGACATCAGTTTACCAAATGCTAATTCTTCGCCCGTTGTCCAAGACGAGGAACTCATAGAGGCCGCTAACCAAGTGGCCAACAATCCTGCTGAGCCCTTCGTCAACTTACCAAGAGCCACCGGGGAAATCAGCAGGGATGCTAGTCTCGATTACATTCCGGTCAGAGATATTGACCATATTTTACAAAACATTAAGGATGATGAGAAAAATGACAATTCTGATAATGCTGCGTGTTCTAGTCTTAGTGCCAGTGAAACAATGAGCCCAAAAAGAGAAATGGACTTCATAGAAGTAAACCCCCGCTGTAAATGAGACAGAAACAGAACTCTCTGATGCATACCAAACCCCAACTGAACCCTCTAGTCAAGAAATAATTGAAACATTGGATGATGTTCCTGTCCAAGAGGATAAAACTGTTGTTACTTCTCCTCAAGAGATTGCCTTAAGTGTTGTTAATGAGATAATAAATGACGCAATAAAGGTGGTTTCTTCTAAAACAGAAGAAGAGGAACCTCAAACTGAAACCCTATTTCCTTTGAGACTGATGACAAATTGGAAGAACCGAGTGAAACTGCTCCACAGATAGCTCACGATTTGCTGACAGATTTAATCAGTAATGTTGTTATATCTTGCGATGCTAAAAAATCTGAGAGTGATCCGGAAAATGAAGACATTAATAAAAAAGAAAAGGAAGTAATCAAAGAAAGAATTGTAGAAGAAACACTACGAGTAATATCACCGATAATGGCCGACGAAGGTGATGTAATTCCACTTGACGGTGATCTTATAGCCGAGAGCAATATTTCAATTCTCAAGAGTGATGACAAAGAAGCACTCAGCAATATAAATAACAATGGAGTCGAAGCTACAAAAGATCAGAAAGACGTCATCCAGACTGAAAATGCCAAAAATGAAAAGAACTGCCCGGAAACTGACAAAAATGAGAACGAAGATAACATTCAAACAGAACCTTCTTCGCCGGAAATCCCACCAATTTCCACCATTAGTGAGAATATCTCTTTAGCGAATAAAGACACCCAGGTTATTCATCATGAGGATGAGGAGTTTGAAGCGGAGATGAGAAGGGAATCCAGCGAGAGAGAGTTGGGCAGAAGAGTCAGCTTGCCGGAAGACGGTGCATCAGGTCAGGACTCCGGAGACAGCGGATCGAAACAAAGCAATAATAGTGGAAGTTCACCTCAGAAGCGACCAAGAAGTGCTTCCACCAGCACGCAAGTTGATTCCAATCACTTTGGTAAGCATAACCTTGTTTTGTGAGGTTAAAATAGCCATCTTTTTGAGAGTATGAAACAAATCTTGTAAATTTTTATAATATCATTTATCACTTTATCACTTTCAACATCTTAAATCTGATTTTGTGATTTCCAGAAAATAAACGGCCGAAATGCAGTCGCCCCATGTTCTCCCTGGTCCTACGAGACCACCCTTCAGAATTCCCGAGTTTAGGTGGTCCTACATCCACCAAAGACTCCTTTCTGATGTATTATTTTCTCTGGAGACTGATATACAGGTAATAACGCATTGTGTGTTTTAATCAAACTGTTTGGAGGAATAATGTAGCAGAATGGAAAAGAGTATGTACAGGGATTTAAGCCGCTGAAAACGCATGAGATCATCTAATCACTCTCTGATATTATGCAAAGGGCCACCTACGACTTGAACAACTAACCTAACAGTCAACAAAGTGTCAAGGGAGACAAAAATTTATATAATACTAGATGATAGGTAAAATACATATACTTTTAAATGTGGTGTTTTCTCATATATATTTCATATCCAAAGAATAAAGAACAAATACAAGCGGCATTAGGCCACTGCCCATACAAAAACTTGGTGCCGTAAACAATTCTATGTTCCCATTGTCAAACTGTCATTTTCAGACTGAAATGTTCATGCAATATTTTTTTCTCATACAAATTTTTTTTTTGACAGCTGTACTTTAATTTTTTATTTTTTTAAAACTTTTTTATACATTACATTTATTTACACCCCCGTTCCAACTTTTTTCACTATAGGCTTATGCGGTGGCTCAGTATCGCACTATTGAGTGCTTTTTTTCCACCAAAAATGTTTTTTTATGTGAAATATTTGCTATTATTTTTCTCCATACTAAATTTTCACATTCCGACAAGAACTTCAACTGGTGGAAAAAAACTCTGCGGCCCCCAGTTTTTTGTGGTAAATTGTAAATAGACAAAATTTCCAGATTAACGACATCTTAAAACCACGTCTAGCTGGAAAAATAAGGAAATTATAACGTTTTCAATTTTGTTTAATGAGTTGTATGAAAACACACTTTCAATATCAATTTTTATGTTAATAGCCATTTTGATATTGCATATTTTCACATGTTTATTTTCTCATCCTTATAGGTGTGGAGAAGTCACTCCACCAAATCCGTTCTGGACTTTGTGAACAGCAGCGAAAATGCCATTTTTGTAGTCAACACCGTCCACCTGATCTCTCAGTTGGCTGATAATCTGATCATCGCTTGCGGTGGACTGCTCCCGCTTTTGGCTTCGGCCACCTCACCAAATGTAAGGAACGAGATGAAATAATTTCATTTTATTTATTTATTTGGGAACTCAACAGCAAAACATTAATTTAAAAAATACAATGTCAAGTATTCATAATAACAAGATTATGTCATGACGTCATTAGTCATTATTAATTAATAATATATCAATTTTTCCTTTCCACCGTCGATATAATCCGTCTTAAACACAACATCCTAGCATTTTATACAGAATGTTTCAAGTAAGCTTCAAACTCTTGTGACGTTGGCTAAAGTTAAAGAGATCACATAGTACTAAGTACTTTGTATGACGCAACCCACACATTTTATTCCCAACTTTTTGAAGTATGTACTTCAGCGAGAAACTTCAAGAGAGTGTAGAGCTTACAAAAAAGTACATCTTACAATAATATTTTACTGTTTCTCCGATCCTTTTTGAATGCTTGCAATTTTAATAGAGCGATACATTAAATCATGTGTTTCCCATAAATAAGTATTTGTGAATGTTCCTATTTGTCAAATAGAGGAAATAGTAGATTTAATATGTGATGATTTTATTCTTTGCTTTCAGAATGAACTTGATGTAATTGAGCCAACACAAGGAATGCCCATCGAAGTAGCTGTCACATTTCTCCAGCGTCTGGTCAGCATGGCCGACGTCCTGATATTTGCCAGTTCTCTGAACTTCGGAGAACTCGAAGCAGAAAAGAACATGTCTAGCGGTGGTATCCTCCGACAGTGTCTGAGATTGGTGAGACCTTTTGCTTTGC
Source organism: Micrasema minimum (assembly GCA_022494985.1). Lineage (NCBI taxonomy): Eukaryota > Metazoa > Arthropoda > Insecta > Trichoptera > Brachycentridae > Micrasema > Micrasema minimum. The sequence continues at coordinate 47,318 of JAGVSP010000800.1, forward strand.
ACCCCCATGCTTCACTTGACTAGAATTCAATTTTTTTTATTTGTATCCGGGTTCGAATCCCTTCTAAAATGATTGAAAAATTCACCAATTTCAATAAATAAACGCTTGAGTCGTTGCGCAGCACAGTTTTTGAGCACTTTTTTCACATATAAAATATTACACATTTTTAGTGTTTAATATTTTAAGAATTTCACCCTTGTACAGAAACTGTTTACAAAAAAAAATTATATTGATGGTCCCAAAGAACAATATCGGATCTGCTAATTACTTTTTTGGGTAAAATTCCTTAAGCGATTTTGAAGAACATTTTTACATAATCTGAATAATATCATAATCATTTTTATAGTTGCGATATAAAAATATTGCAAAGACAGACATAGAATCATAAAAAGGAATTTAAAATGAGCCAAAAACATGCAAAATATATTTTTTCATGTACATATTTTTTCGTTAAAAGTTTTGGTCTCTCTTACAGAATCAAATATTATCAATTTATTAATTTGTGTACCTATGTATATAAAGATCAACGTTCATCGCTGACTTTTTATTTTAAAAATATATACATAAACTTCAGTAAGACACGCCATCTATTGTCACATTTACGACACAGTTTGATAACACCTGTATTGCAAGATATACCCTCGAGGTAACAAAAGTCTATTCTACTCTCCTTGCTATAATATTCGCTACTGCAAAGGCGATTAGAATGTACTCTCTTAAAGCCAGCTCCAAGCTTTTGTGAGAAGATGAAGAAGAAGAAAAAGATGTATATAATATAACTATTGTACATTGGAAATTTTTTGAGTTGTCTCAGTACAGAAATAGACCATCGATATACTTGAGTTATGTCTTTGCATACAGGTAAGTGTTTTTTTGTTTGATCGATGTTGTGACCAATGTACATTCCATAGGTGTGCACGTGTGCTGTAAGAAATTGTCTAGAATGCAAGGAGAGACTGCGTTTGTCCATGGTGCATAACGGTTCCCACAGATCTGGCTCTCCCAAGGTAAAGTATTGTGCACTTTCAACAACTACAATTCAAATAATATACCAACGGTTATAGCGCTAATAGAGCGAAATTTCACAACCCATAAATAATAAAAGTTACAACGATTACAAGTAGTAATTTTTCTCGATTTTCTCTCTTTTGTGGTAGTAATATTTTTTTAAATTATTTTTTTAAATTTTATTTTAAATAAACATGTTTTATAGACAATACATAAATGTATTTATTGTTCCCGCAAAGCCGGGGGCTTGTCTGCGGGTTACATTACATATTAATATTTTTTTTTCTTCTTATTTTATTACACAATTAGTATCTAACATTATAAGTATATATTTTTATTTTAAGTAGGCAGCGTTGCATAACAATCACTGTGTGCCCTTTAAGAGGGTTTTAATGTTTTTTTTTAAAAATAATAATGTTTTTTTTCTTCATAAATACTTTTTGGAAGCCGATTAAATAAATCTGGAACAACACACGCCAATGTTCTTTTCCTGTAATAGTTTACCTGCCAAAGCTGCCTCAGTCGCTGTGCCGAAACTCCCATAGTTCCCATAGTAGTAATTGTCCCATACAAACGTATACCTCAATTTTCTACCTGGAATTTAACATTATAGCAATGATTTTTTCAAACTTATTAGTTATTAGATATCGACCAGGTGCGTGTTTGTATATCGTCTTATTTTTTTAATCATTTATTTATCTCCTTTAACAAATAAAATATTTTAAAAATAAGACGATGGAAACGCGCATCTAGTCGATATCTAAAATGTGTTAAAAAATCATATCTATAATGTTGAATTCCAGGGAGAAAATCGTGGGGTGGTATGCTTTTAAGAAGAAACAGAAATAACATCATTTTTTCGCTACGTTCTCTTTACCTTCCATATACTGTATGTGCTGACTTAGCTTATGCGTTCAAATTTTTCTTTATTAGTCTAAATGATCACTTATTTTGCTTTTTCAAATCACCACACCAGAATAATAATTAGTGAACTTACCTTACATGTAAATATTTGTTGCAGAGCGTTGTCGAAAGTCTCAGTACAGGGTCTAGTTTAGTGAAAGACCCTGAGAGACTTTTGCAGGATATGGACGTCAACAGACTACGCGCGGTGATCTACAGAGATGTGGTAATTTATATTCTCTTTCCTTGAAGAATGAAGAGATGCTGGTGTTGGCTGCTACATACCAATCCCAGCACTGAAATTAACAATGTATCTGCGTGTGGATGTATCGCAGTTGTGACGCGTGTATGACAGTAATTAGTTAAAGGGCTCTGCGAGCATTTGGTCACATGTAAAAAACCTTCTTTTCTTCCGCTTTTTCCAGTTAAAACAAAATCTACTAAATTTCGCAGAAAGCTTTAAAAAATCGGTAGAGTTGTGCTGGACAGAAAACAGACTTGATAGTCTTAAAAACAGTCTAGGGAAAGGTGGGGCTTTCACTGTAGTAAAATATCTTTGATATTAGTTTACCGATTACTGTCATACATATATCGACGGTCCCTAATTATTCTGTCGTATCCAAAAAAAAGCAATTTTCATTTTATTGTTTTAAACTGCCCAAATTTTTTTGACCACCTAAAAATATGATTAAATTGGACAGTTTAAAACAATAAAACGAAAATTGCCTTTTTTCAGATTCGACGGTATACGTAGGGACCATCGATATGTGTCACAACGATAATACATATCTACTTGAATATACCTTGGCAATCCCAATGCTGGGCTCTGATCATTAATGTATCTACATGTAAATATAATTAGATACTGGCCGTTATTAGATCGATACAAGCATTTATATTTGAATTTATCAAGAAAATTCAAACGTAAATGTTTGTAACGACGTTATATTGACTTATATCATATCTACATGTAGATGATATATTAATGATCAGACACGGCCACGAGTTTTCAAATTCCAGATATGCAAAATCGCTAACTTCATTCATTACTTTTACTTTCATCTCCATACAAATTTTGTCGGAATGCAACTAATGAAGTTAGCGATACCGCGTATTTAAATTGAAAAAGTCGTGCTGTGCCAACGCCTCAGTGCCCAGAATTGAAAACTGTAATGTTTGAAGGAATTTAAGAAAACACTATGTTCACATGTTGGGTCATTATTCAAGACTGATTATTATTGTCGTCAAACTTTGACATAACACTATAATACATAACATACCTTTCCATTCAAGTTAGTAACAAGCTTACCATAATCTAATAACACAATAAACAAATAAAACAATAAATCATAACATAAATGTTCTTCATTTCATATTAATTTCCGGCGCCTCATTTCTTGGTAGTTTGTCACTACCTTGGGCTACCTCCGATTCATCAATACTTCGCATTCTTTTCAATGCCTTCCCTGCTTGCATGTTCGCTTCTTCTGAGGTGCTTGGAATTCCTATAATATCTGCCCACCTCTCCTGCGGAGGGATCTCCACCATATCATCTTCCTCTTCTTCTTCTTCTTCTCTGGTATATTGAGGTGTAAATTTCTCCATTCTGGCATTTTCCTGAACCTCCTCATCGTCTTCTCCATGTTTCAATTGATTTACATGCTTCTTTGTGTGTCGCCATTATCTAGTTTTTATTTCATAATTAGATGTACCAATAATTTTTGATATAACTCCTTTACTCCATTTATTAGACTTTCCGTACTGTCTGGCCCATACTTTTTCATGTACATTAAAATCACGTATTTTCACATTTTGATTATATTCTTTTTGGATGTCTGTTTAGTAATATCTGCATGTGGATGAAACTTATCAAATCTTGTTCTAAATTGCCTTTTATTTAACATTTCTGCGGGTGTTTTCCTGTGCTTGTATTTGGTGTCGTTCTCAAATTATATAATATTCGCGGCAACTTTACAGACCATGGTAAATGACTCATTTTTCTTAACTTTGATTTACAAATTTGGACGTATCTCTCTGCTTGTCCATTCGTTGCTGGATGGTAAGGTGCTGTCTTCACATGTCTGATATTGTTCTCTTTTAGGAAGCTACCAAATACCTCCGATGTGAATGCTGTACCGTTGTCAGATACTAAAGTTTCTGGCAACCCTTGCGTTGAAAAAATATCCTTAACGTGGCAATTACTGTGCCACTTGAGACATCTTTAGCGATTTTAATTTCCGGCCATTTGCTGTAGGCATCTACCAAAATTAAAAACTGCCTGCCTGCAAAGGTCCGAAAAAGTCTATATGCAATCTTGCCCATGGTTTACTTGGTGTAATCCACTGATGTTTGATTGAGTTAGGTTGCTTTCCTTGCTCTTGACAAATATCACATTTGCCTGTTGTTTTCTCAATATCAGCATCTAACCCTGGCCAATAGAAATAACTTCTTGCTATCGCTTTGGATATGACGATGCCATCGTGTGAATCATGTAATAATTTTAATAGATTGCTTCTCATTGACAGTGGTATGATGACTCTACTACCATTACAACAAGCAGTTTCTTTGAATAGATAATCCATCCCTTTTTTGATGATACACTTTGGCTTCCTGTTCAATGTTTTTCTGGCCAGCCTTTTAAAACGTTATAATATACTTTTGATAGCACTTTATCCTTACGAGTGGCTTCCGCAATATCTCTACAATCGTATGGGAATGTTGATGGAGTATCTTCCAAAAGTAAGACTTCTGCTGGATCTCCTGGTTCTTTTATTTCCTGTTCTACCGGCCATCTGCTTAAAGCATCCGCATTGCCAATCTTATTCCCGGTCGATGCTCAATACAATAGCTATAATTATTTAGAGTCAAAACCCATCTCAACATTCTAGGTGATAATACTTCTGGCATTCGTTTTTCTGCATTGAAAATACCTAACAAAGGCTTATGATCCGTTATTATTTTGAAATCTCTTCCATATAGAAATTGCTGAAACTTCTGTACCCCCAAACATTATCGCCAATGCCTCTTTATCTATTTGAGCATATCGTCGTTCATGTTTGTGCATCGTTCTAGATGCCATCATTATCGGCTTTTCATTTCCATCTGACATCACATGTGACAAAATAGCTCCAACACCATATTCACTCGCATCACAGCACAATACCAAAGGCTTATTACTATCATAATGAACCAAGGTGCACTCTCCTGTTAATTTTCTCTTGGCTTCTTCAAATGCATTCTGTTCTTTTTTTTTTTGTCCACTTCCACTCCTTGTTGTTGTTCTAACAATCTGTATAATGGCTCTAATGTCTCTGATTTTCCTGGAATAAATCTTTCATAAAATGTATATAAACCTAAAAATGCTCTAAGTTCCTTAGTATTACGAGGTGTTGGTGCCACCTGTATACATTTTACTTTCTCTTCTGTTGGGTGTATTCCCTTGTCATCAATTAGATATCCTAGATATTTAACTCTATTTGTTCCAAATAAACATTTTTTTTTATTAAGGTGCAGTCCATTTCTGGTGTAGGATTTTTAATACTTTCTCCAACCTATGATTATGTTCATTCCAATCTTTTCCTGATATTAATATATCATCTAACATCACTGATACGCCCTCTATATTTGCTAGTGATGTGGACATTAATCTTTGAAATATGCCGGACATGTTTTAACTCCAAAAGGTAACCTATGCATTGTAAATAATCCCTTAGGTGTATTTAACGTTAACAATTTGGCTGTCTCATCATCCACTTCCACTTGCAGATACGCTCTATCTAAATCTAATTTTGTGAAGATTTTACCCACCCGCTATTGTTGATAATGCTTCATTTATTGTGGGTAAAAGGTTATGTATCTAAAATTAGTTGCTTTGTTGATATAGTACATCTATAATCCCCCACATAATCTTATACTACCATCTTGTTTAAACAATTGGTACTATGGGCGTCGCCCATTCTGAATATGTTATTGGTTTTAATATTTCCGTCTTCTGTCATTTTGTCTATTTTCAGTATTTTATTTTTTCTCTTAGCGCCAGTGGTGTGGGTCTACATTTCATGAAATATGGGTGTAGACTTTCCTTCTAGTAATTGTATTGACACTTTCGGTCCCTTTATACTTTCCCAATCCTTCATCAAACATATCTCTATACAACTTTTTTATATCTTCCAGAAGCAGTCTGTCTGTTGTCATATTGTGTATCTCATGAATTCCTTGTCAACTGTGATTCCCAAGTCTGCAAACCATGCTCGTCCGAGTAGACTCGGCCCACTTCCTTTTGCTACTAACAGAGTTAAACATCTGTTTATTTCCATTATATTGTACTTCCATACCAACATCTCTCCCATAATCTCTAATCTACTTTTCGTCCAGGTTTGGAGTTTGGCATTATTTGGGCCGCAATTCAGGTCCTCCCTTTGGCCAACAAACTCTCGATAATATGTGTAACTTATGATGGATGCGCTAGCTCCTGAATCTACTTGCATATCCACCTTAACTCCGTTTATACCGAGTGTTACATAATATGGAGTCACCTTTGCACTCCCCCACGCATGATACACGCCACACATGTCCGCAGTTTTCCTCTACACTATTATTTATTATATTTATTTTTAAAACAAATTCTTTGTATGTGTCCTCTTTTCATACATAACCTGCAAATTGCCTCTTTGAAACGGCACTCGCCTCTATGTTTCTTTCCACAATGTTTACACTCATATATCTGCATATTATTTTTCTTATTCACACTTATTTTTGTTTATTTCCATGGGCTCGCTATTATCTTCACTGCTCAAGGTTTGTAAGATGTATTGTCTTCAAGCCCCTTTTTGCACTTTCAAAAGCTTGACAGATTTCTACTGCTCTTTCATAAGTTAATTTCTCTCTTGTTAATAAGTCTTGTTGCAAATTTTTGTCATTCACGCCGCAAACCAATCTATCTCTCTTAATGTCCTTTGTAAATCCATGAAATTACAATGCTTACTTATTTTTTTTAACTCTATAATGTAGGCATTTATCCGACTCCTCAACTTTCTGTTGCCGGTTGTGAAATTTGTAAGATTGTATGATTTCGTTAGGCTCTTTATTGTAGTGTTTGTTTAATACATGCAGAATTTCTTCAAATGTAACTTCTCTGATGTTTTTAGGTAATATTAACGCTACTAACTGGTCGTAGGTTTCTTCTCCACAGTTTGCTAACAGGTTGGCCTTTTTGACATTTTCTTCTATTATTTGGTTTGCTTCCAGAGCAAAACAAAATCTGTCGATATAATGGCTCCAGGTTTTACCTGGGCCATATTCACTAAATCTTAGTGTCATTTTCCTCGTCGCCAATGTAATGTTGAAGGAATTTTAAGAAAACACTATGTTCACATGTTGGGTCATTATTCAAGACTGATTATTATTGTCGTCAAACTTTGACATAACACTATAATACATAACAAAAACATAGAAGAATAGGCTTCTAAATCAAAATTTAACAAAAAATCACAACAACGGTGCAATCCGTTTTTAAATCGTATAATTAATAACAATAACAGAGATACAATCACTTTTGTGTGATAGGCGATTGGTGATGTCACCAATCGTATGGGGAATAAAAACAATAAATGATTGTATCTTGCTTATTAATTATCCGATTGACGAACGGATTGCACTTCTGGTTTTGCAATTCTTTGCTTTATTTTTCTGCATTCACAGAAAACTTTGGTTACAAGTCGATTTTAAAAAAATATCTTCATTTTGTCTTGTATTTCCAGGAGGAAACAAAGCAGGCGCAATTTCTATCTCTCGCCATCGTCTACTTCATTTCCGTTCTGATGGTCTCCAAGTACCGGGACATCTTGGAGCCCCCGCCCCCCGCCCTCCCCCTCCCCGGCCGTGCAGCCGCGCCGCGAGCACAGCCAGTCGCAGCACGCCAAGCACGAGGGGCAAGGTAAACATTCAAATTTCAAACTCACCCGTTCCGCGTTCCATTTAACAGGTGCGTCTGGATATATTACAATTTATAATAGTGTTTGTGTTAACATTTTGAATGTATTAAAGGTAATAGATGGATGTTTTAGTAATGGGCAAATAACGCAGTTGTTTTGATTATTTGATTAACACAACACATATTTTTTTCCCGAATGGTAAATGGTTACAAATTCAATAAATGGGGGCCTCCGCAGCGTATATGACTAAGACCCTGGGCTCACAATGCGGAGTTTCCGGGTTCGATTCCCGGTGAGAACACAAATGGTGATTTTTCTCAAGCCTGTGACGTTGTTCCCCTTTGTAATTGGGCTGTTGAGGTGGTTAAATAAATAAATAAAAAAATCAAAATTTGCATTAATAGTAACAATATGCGGCGTAATGACACATAAACTGCATTCAATAACACATGTGGTTACTAAAATTTATGTTATATTCCAAAATCCTCCCAGATATATTTTTGAGAAAATCTTTTGATCTGAATTACAATAGAATATTACTTATCCTGACCAATTAAAAATAATCCAATCTGGGTAATCGGTCGATTTGTAAACCACATAAAATTATTTTCATATCGAAATATAGGCATTTTAGGTTATTTTTTAATTTTCATGTGTCTAAGCAAGTACTAGTTAGGTACTTGCTTACCTGAAATATCTTGCTAACATGGCAACTTTCTAGAAGGTTCTCGAAGCTTTCACCAGAACACGACCCTTTGTATGTTTTCTGCGTTTGATCAATTCACACCTCTCCAACTGGCTCACTCCCAGTTCTAGTATATTTATAACTATTTCTCAAATCAATATTTAATAATCTTTATAATGTAAAATAGTATTCTTGCAAAAATAAATTAATCATAACTTCTTCTGTGTTTATATTAATCGACGGAGATTCGTAATCGGCGAGTTAGCTACATAATTATGCCCACTAGACTTTACTTCAAATAAATGCCATTTCAACATCCGTTATTTTTATCTTCTATTTGACACAATATATAACAGAATGCGATGTTGGGATTGCTATGATTTTCCTATCTTAATATATGTTAGCAAGTTGAATAATCTTAGATTTTAATTCTGATATTACTAAAGAATATCAAAGTAATCAGCATGATTGTGTTTTTTGCTCATGAATGTTTTAAACTTACGTAATCGATGCACTTAGATGCACTTTTCCATTTCCTCACCAAGCTATTTACGACCTTCGATCAATAATTAGGTCTAGATGGGGCATTCCATACTTGAAAAATACTAACTTGCCTAGTGATCCACTACGTCACCACTAGACATCACATGTTTCAAAGTGTGAGTGTATTGGCACACGTCCGCAGTTAGCACGGCTTGGATTCGTGAAATATTCATTTAAAAATTGCGAAATGTGTTGATGATAAGTGGTGTGATAAAATTATCCCTAGGATGTCGTATGTTTTCGAAAACTTGTATGGAACGCCCTTATCTTGGACTTTTATTGATCGAAGTTTTTCGACATGATTATTCGTATCTTTTAATTCATTTTGTATTTTTTAATACTTCAAAATATTAACACAGCCGAGCTTTGAAATCAATCACCCACTTGTATTTAGAGATTATGGTTTATTTTGATGATTCTGAAAAAAAAAGCTACAAAACTTTGAACTACGTTCAAATCGGGATCAATATTGTATAGATGATCAACAGTTTTTAGGATTTGTGATTATTGAATCGAATTACACTGTTCCCTCGATTCGTGTGGTAGATAGCTAACATATTATGTGTAAATTACATCATTTTGACTTATTTACATAAAGAATCAGCAGCCATGAAAATGATTACTATATAGCATAGATAATAATCTGAGCAGAAGGCCAAGTATAGTCACATGAATTATTGTAGGTAGATAAAATTAAAACAACAAAGAAAAAAATAAATTTAAAGATCAAAATATACTTATTTTAAAGTATACATAGAGAGCTAAATCTCATCGACCATCAAGGTAGTAACAGAAAAAAATCATACGTCTTTTATTCTGATTTAGCAAGTCATTTATATAGTTTTTGCTTTTAAATTTTCTTTTTTCCATGT